>VYXC01013181.1:0-12705 GCA_013397175.1 Platysteira castanea
CAGCTGTCCTGGCTGCATCCCTTCTCAGCTTCTTGATCCCTCCCTTCCCAGCTTCGTCTTTAGGATTATGAGAAGCTGAAAATATCCTTGATTTAGGGTCAGCACTGCTCAGCAACAACTCAAACAGTGTGATATCAACATTATTCTCATCCACTACACCACATACAAGGAAAAAAATTAATTTCATCCCAACCAAAACCAGCACACTGAGGTTTGCAGTTTTTAATGTTCATAGACTGCTTGATATGTTACTGATGGTGATAGAACTGAAAGAGATACACCTTGCATCCAAAGGGATCTTGCAGGAAGAGGATATGGAAGTAGAGGAGAGAGGATGGACAGGGAGAAAATTCAGGGTAAATAAATTACATGACTAAGAGTCATCTGTACAGTGTATTTTAGCATGAAATGCATCCCTAAGTCCCTTTTGCCCACATTCCGGCTGCAAGTTACGTTTCTCACTTCGTTTGCACAACAGAAAGTAAAAAAACACATTTTCTAATTGCTTGGAATATGCTCACTAAAAACCTATAAATTATTTGTAGACAAAACAAGGCATGTTGTTTATACTCAGATCCAGATTTCCTTTAGAGGCTTACAGTGCCAGTTCCTGATGTGTTTTCATGTCCACACCAGGCCGTAAGCAGAGATCATTATCAACATGCAGCAAGCCCCAAGATATAAGGAATGGGATTAATATGAATTTTACACAATACATTGTCTGAAATCTCTGGGCAAAATACTGTGTATTGTAAACAGACAAAGCTAGTGAAGTGCACCTCCTCCTGTGGCAGGGAATCTCAGTCAGCCTGCAGAGTGGCAGGGCACAGCAGCAGGGAATGATGTTTTGCTGCTTAGCCAAGGACACAGAAATAACCTCTTCTCTATTAGAAATCTCACTCCATTTTAAACATCTTTGTGGGCAAGATTAAAAGATTCGGCTGAGAAACTCACAATGCAGTAAACAACATGAAATCCTTTGACTTCCGAGAAGGAATTCCTGAGTCAGTTCAGCCATGAACTGAACTGGGTGTTCCCAGGAGGGCAGGTTTTCAAGGAAACAAGAGACTGCAGAACCTGTTGTCCTCATTTTTTCTAGCCTTGCTTGTTGAAAGCAAGAGGCAGGTTTACATGGTATTTTAGCAACTATCATCAGTGTCTTTTGAACCTCTTGTGAGATTTGGGATCGGGTTTTTTGGGGGGGTTTTGTTTGGTTGATTTTTTTCCTTTTTTTGTCTTTTTTTCCAGGTTGTTTTAAATCGTTTGTTTGTTTGTTTTAATTATTGTTTCCTCTCATGATAGAGTTTTGGAAAAATACTGTGTTTAAGAAAGATAAAATTCATCATGAAATTCCAGGATCTGGCTCCTATTACACCAGGGAAGCTGGAAAAAGAACATCTGGATTTTATTCCTCTCCTAAAGCAGTTTTTGTCCAATGTAATTGGTACAAATGTACCAAGAGACCAGTATTGCTTCATCCAAGCACCAGACAAAAAGGGTGCAAGAGGGAAGAGAATCAAACCCACAGAAGCTCTGGAGACCTGTACCCACTGCCCCAAAATGGGTCTAATTTGTTCCAAATTCACACAGCTCTTAGCCTTCGGCTTTCTTTAGTGGCAAAAGTATTGGGAATTTTTGTCCATATTATGCCACCCAACAAGTGAGTGCTTGTTCCCTGCTCCTCTGTTTGCCCTTTTGTGATGAATAAGCAGGAGGGAAATCTGAAGCTATTACACTCCTTTGCAAACACATGTATGAAACTTCTGCTGAATTACCTCCGCACAAACCAGTAGTGTGTTAACAACCAGGTGGAGCGTATCTCATATCAAAAATCCTGTACAGGCAGCTCACAGGTGATGGATGAAGGGTCAGGCCTGAGCCTGATCACTCTGTTATATTCTGCAAGATGTCATATGAATTAATCAGTCTTTTTATTGCTAGTCATTAATTCAATTGACAAAGATGATGAACTGCATTTATTTAGAACATTTTTGGAATAGACAGTGATGTTTATCACCTGCACTGTTAACTTCCTTATGTTTATTGAAATATACTTTAATTCAGATCAATCATCTGAGTGAAACTTTACTTTTCAAAAAACCAATTTTTTTTCCTATAAACTTAAGAATTCAATTGTTTGTTGTAAAATTTGTCTTCCATGAATACATAATGAAAATACCTGCTCTCTCCTTCTCTTTCTGTGAAAATGAAGACGTTAGCAAATTTGTAACGGGCTGGAAATTGACTGGAAAAATTTTATAGGATGTTCCAGAGGAGATTAGATTACAGATTAGTTAATGAATGTCTTGCAATTTTATAGGCAGAGAGAGATATAAACGTGGTGCTCTTTAATCAGGAATGAACTTGAATTTATCATAAGTAATGGTTGTTTAATATTCCTTACACATCATATAAATATAAACTGGGACCTGCATATGTCTATTTGTCTGTCTGTCAACCTGTCTTACATGACAAAATGAATGTAGCAGAGAACACCCACATTTACACTCTACACAAATGTCTGAGATCCCACTCAAATAGGGAAGGAATTCTGCTTGATGGGATAGATCCTGCCAGCTAATCCATACAGTTATAAACAGATAAGGAACTGATGTAGCCTCACACCTTTCAGGGCACAGGCAGCACATCCAGCTGCACCTCCTCACAGCTTTTAGTACCTGTTTGTCTTCCAGCAAAAGAGACTGAAGAGGACTTCGACAAGGAATTTTAGACTCTGGCTCAAGCAGCTACTCTCTGGGGATCCCTAAGTCTTTGGATCTTCCCCAAGAGACAGAGGTGCTGAGGGCTCTTCACCTGCTGAGTGATGGTTTTATAAAACCGAGGATGCTTGGGGGTCCCTCAGGTGACCAAAAACCACCTTTGTCACTTTTGGGGAGCTCCAGAAGCTGCTGAGCAGGGACCCATGCCCTGTCTTTTCCCTTGCTGTCGGGAACACCAGGCTTTGGTGCTGGTCAACAACCCATGGAAAGGAAAACCTTTTGAGCTTCCATGAGTGACACCTAGGTGATAAATAGCAACCAATTAACAGGCTCTGGACACCAGGTCTCATGTCTCTTGAGAGAAAAATACAAGCTACCTTGGGCACATCGGCAAACTCTCTATTGCTTTGGCTGCAGTGGGACAAACCTGGCTTTGTTATGTACTGCAAAAAGAACATGTTAGAGGGGAAGCTGGCTTTAGAGAAGTTTATCAAAGTTATGAGGTAGAAAATTGGCATGCTTATTAATCGTTTGTAATTGTAAACGTTTTCTTCCCTTGGTGCAGTATTTCCCTACTGCCTATAAAACTCCTCTCTGAGTCATTGTTATTCTGGATATATCTCTCCCCTACTGAGAACTGCCCTGAGTTCTTGATTTGATATGTCTTTTATGCTCCTTTCTAGTAGATAGCATTAGCATTCCATCTGGTTTCTCAAGGGACCATGGCATGTGTTTTGGCCTTGTGAAGTGGATGGAAATGGCAGTCACCCAAGAGAAAATATCCCATGAACTGACCCAAGCAAAAGGAAGAGAGTATCTCTTCCATATACCCATTGAAGAAATCAAACAAGATTTCTTCTTGTTTGAAGAAAGTAAATCAAGCTAGATATGGATATTTGTTCCCAAAAAGGTGGCAGCTCTGACGTCCTCTGTGGTTTCAGAGCTAATGGGATGACCACCCTTTGCCGACCCAAGAGAAGCTGCTGGATGTCCTGTCAGTTTGCATTTGTCCTTGATTTAGCTGTTACTGGCCATGCACATTCTGCAGTAGCTTTATCATCTCCTTCCTGGCAGCAGTACAAGAGCAGGATGAGCAGCCCCAAGACCATCCAAGTGCCTCTCCTGGCTCTGGTGGGAAGAACAGCTCATGGCCAAGGTGGTAAGCTGTGTGCTACAGACATATCACTATGACCTCTAGGAACCAGAAGAGCTCTATGAGTGGATGTTAGTGCTCCCAACAGAGACAAAACACTAGCTCTGAAATTGGAAATTTGTATCCTCTTGGATTACCCAAAGTCAGAAGATTAGAGCATTTCTGCTGTTCAAAGTTTGTAAAACTTTCTCTTGGTGCAAAGACAGAAAACATTACTGCAGTACAAGGTATTATTGTCTCTCTGTGGTTCTTGCCAGAAAGCACATAACTGTCAGTAAAGAGCCCACACAGATTCATTAGCTTGTTGTCCCCATTTTAATACCATTTTTGGCCTCCACCTAACAAATCTGTCTTAACTTCAAAATTTGAAATAATTGCTGTGTACACAAATTCAGGTAAATGTTCTTGCAGACTGTAACTCCTGCAGGAATGACAGCATACGGAAGGCCAGATCTGTTAGCATCTTATGAAATGTGTTTGGGGAAAGTAAATAGAAAACCTGGCTAAAGCAATATTCTCAAGACTATTTATCACTATTCTCTAAAAAGAGGTAAAAAGCCCCCAAGGTCTCCCTGGAAATTCAACTGACACCATTTCAGCAAGAGGTGTTAAAGAGTGGGTCCCCTTTCAACTGGAGAACTGGATGCTGGAGAAAATCTGACAACCTGTTTTTTACAGGTTTTGACAGGTTTTTAGATGAAACCATCCTTTCTTTTGTTCTCTGTATGAAATACAAATGAGCTCCACACCTTTGCTATTACCCAGGGAAAGAGGAGTGAAGACACTCCATAGAGTTTAGAGGCTAAAAAATTCAATTTCTTGTGCAGAACAATCTGGAACATAATCTGATATCCATCAGCAACAGGGTTGTTGTTGCCTGGCAAACAGTAATGGAAATGTAGGGAAGAAAACCTCCTTAGCTGAGATTTTCTTGAAGTACTAGCAGAAAGGTTCAATTACATGTGAAGAGCTAAAAGTTTTCCCTTCATCAAAAAAAAACCCAAAACAANGTCCTGACAGTAGAACTACTTTTGCCAGTGAGCTTCTATTTAATGTGTATACTAATCCTATGTGCTAGTTCTAGCTTGTACATAGACAAGTCCCAGGAAGAATTATTCAAGAAAGTTCAGCTGTTAAAAAATTTAGAAGAACAGGGAATATCAAAAGATGTGGTGCAGAATTGCAAGTAAAATTCACTGACCACAGTTATAGCTTTGCTACCCCATTCATTTAGAAAACAACCCATTTGTGGCTGTTTCAAAAGAAATACCAGATAACTGAATTCCATTTTTTGTGATTCCAAAACATTAGGATTCCATCTTTATTTAATAAAAATTAACATCTTCGTATATATTTTCCTGTTTTCTTCTCAGAGGAGCACTGCATTACCATTCCTTCATCTCAGAGATGCATAGGCATGAAGATAGAAGTAGCAACCTGATAATAATTTACACATCTCATACAGATTCATACACATCTAAATATTGGAAGAAAAAGCTCTGCTTCTACAGACAGTGGATTATGCGGGAACGATGTAAAATTCAGTACTTAAGGAGGTAATTAGTCAGAGTTCCACTGCTTTTTTGTATAACTTACGTGTTTTGTTCAGTTGCTTTTTCTCTGTACCTATAAAATAATGCAGTGCCAGAATGTCATAGATCTTTACTTTCTATTAAACTCAGAGGGTCTGAATAGACAAAGTGTTCTTACCATCACTCAAAGCACCTTTTGTGTCTGTTTAAATGTGTGATTCAAATTACTAACTGTTCAGATCCTAGGTTTCCCGTCTAGTCAGTAGGGAGAGGTAAATACTTCCAAGGAACTAATTAGAGCAACTAAGTAAACAGTCAGTGGTTACTCAGTGTCACTAGCTCAGTTAATGAAGAAAAATTACTTTTGTAGAAATATGTTTCTCAACTAATTTGTAAACTTGACATTAAATACTGCCACTTTGTAGTTGTTTGTGATGCTAAGTATTTGCACCTTGGCATGTGCTGGAGGTGAGGTAAGATAAGAAAGTCAAAGCAAGTTGATATACAGAAAAACACTCGGGGGGAGGAAATCTTGTCTGAAACTATTTAAAACCACTGTATGAGAACTGTGATCTTATTCTGTTCATTATGAGATCCAAGATTGCTTTATTAGCTAGACCCACAAATCACTAGGTGCAGGTGTTTCAGAGAGCAAAAGTCTGCAGTACCTCTTTAAACTGAAAACGCTGAATAACTTCATTTGGGAGTGCTTGGTAGCTTTCTTCTGGTTCATTAATTAGGGAAAAGAACCTCTCTCAAATGAGTCTGAGTAAAATCAGAAATGTAATCTCCTGTGAAATACACTGGGAGGTGCAGGGGTAAAAGCTCAACAAAACAGAGGCAAAACTTCTGATGGAGCACAGCCTAGTTAAAAACATCTGAGCAGAATGTAACCTTTTGGATAATAGCCAGACCCGTTAAATTTCTGGGTTACAGTTAGAGTTTGAAATCAATCAGAAATGGGAGCTCGTAAAGAGAACCAAAGGTCACACAGGGAGAGCAGAGGAAATAAAAATACTGGGAGATGTTGCTGATACACCAGAGGGTTGCACTGCCATTCAGAGGGACCTCAACAGGATGGAGAAATGGACTGACAGGAACCTCATGAAACTCAGCAAAGGGAAATGCAAAGTCCTGTGCCATGTGGAGAGTAATCCCATAAAGCAGTACAGTCAGGAGTCTGTCTGACCAGAAATCAGCTCTGCAGAAAAGGACCTGGGGGTTCTAGTGTTCACCAAGCTGACTATGAGCCAGAAATGCACCCTCATGCTGAAAATGGTCATCAGTATCCTGAGTTGCAGCAGGTAGAACATTACCAGCAGGTTGAGGAAGGTGATCCTTCCTTTCTTCTCAGCCCTGGTGAGGCATACCTGAATTACTGGGTCCAGGTCAGGACTCCCCAGCACGTGGGAGGCAGGAACATGCCAGACTGAATCCAGGAAAAAGATTAAATGGTATTGAGGGGACTGGAGGATCTTTCATGACTATGTAGCTGAAATTGTTCAGCCTGAGAAGAGAAGAAATGAAGAGAGGTTTCTTGGTGGCGCTCACTGGCAGGACCAGAGGTAGCAGGCACAAATTTAAACCCATGAAATTTCATCTTAACATAAGAAGAATTATTACCTGTTACCACACACTGGCACAAGTTGCTCATAGAGGTTTTGGAGTGTCCATCCCTGGAGATATTGAGACCCTGACAGGATACAGTCCTCTAGCTGACCCTGCATTAGCACTGATGTTGGACTACATGATATTCAGAGAGGTCCCTTACAACCTCAACTATTCTGTGCACCATTTTGTCCTCCTATGTGATAAGGTGAGTTTAGGAAAATGACAGGCCCTCTTTTGAATGCAGAGCATTTTGTCTTGTTTAAAGTGACAGATGTGCTGGACACTATGTGCCAGTCTCTGTGAGATACCAACTTCCATGAACCAGGTTTAAAAACAATATTGCAGATTATGAATGTACTAGATGATCTAATAGAAGAAATTACTGCTACCCACAAACATGGTCTAGCCCAGGTCTGCACAGTCACTATTCAAAATTAAGTGATAGTTCTGCAGCAGGAGTTTTTTATTTGGGGATAAAGCTTTTTAATTGTTCCCTACCTATTCTTGTTTTTGTATGGCTGCTAATGTCTTTATAGAATGGCAAGTAGATGAGAGATGTTCTTTATTAGTAACAAAATGTATTACAAGAGATGTACATCTGCAAAGAGCTGTGCTGGGAACTGGGTGTTCCTCAGCTGTAAAGAGAGAATTCCTCAAACTACAGACTTTGGGGCATTACAGAAATTAAAACCATTCTCCTGGGTATAGTCAACATAAATTATAAAGTCAAAATGGGAAGCTGAAATAAAAAGGGTAACTCATATGAAGAAGAGAGGTAGACAGCACTGCTTTGGTTATGACAGTAACTTTTTATTTCTCAAACCAATGTGTGACTTGGTATTTTCTGAAGTCGTTTGCAAACTATTAGCAAGGAGCAAACCACTGCATTTAGGATAGTAAGATAAGCAGCACTATTACAGCAGAAGTGTTTTTTCTTTTTGCACCTCCAGACCTTTGCACCACCTCCAGCAGGTTTAGACACTAAACAACTTCAGTGCTGGGGGGAGATGTGTGTGTTTAGCCTTGAAAAGAGAAAGGCGTAGGAGCAGCCAACTGCTGTCGTCAACTACCAACACCGAGGTTTTGAAGAAAACAGAACCAGGCTTTTCTCAGTATGCACAGCAGGAAGGCAGGAGGCAACGGTCTCAGGGTGAAACAAAGGAAATTGCAAACAAATCTAAGAAAAATACATCCCCTGTGAGGGCAGTGAAACACAACTCTGGGCTGCCCAGAAGGCTGCAGGATCTCCATCCTCAGAAATTCGAAACTCAGGCAGACAGGGTGCCAAACAGCATGATCTAACTTTGAAGTGAGCTCTGCTTCGAGTGGAGAGTTGGACTAAATGATCCCCAAATGTGCCTTCCAACCTGAACTATTGGTTCTGCTATGTAATTTCAACTCAAACATTTATTATAGACCCCAATCCAATATATCTCTTAAAATAAATCTACTAGAGACATTAGAGGAATATAATTTATTTCCTTGCTCAGTCTAGTCATGAAAGAGATAAATAGGAATTATTGACATGAGAAAAAAAGAAGAGAATAGCTGTAGTTGCAGCTCTGTTCTCTGGGAGATATATTTTAATGTTCTTTCTTTGTCCTTCTTCAAATGCAAGCTCCTGGCACTTAGACACTGTTATTTAAAACAACAATTTAGTGGGGTTTTTATTCTCTTGCCTTATATCAAGACAAGACTATCAAGCCAAGAATTATTATTTACACAAAATGCATGTCAAGAGAAAATGGTGTACTCTATGTTCCTCACTTAGGTATATTTATCCCTTTCTTCAAGATGCTATTGAAACTATAAGATAAACATGTTGGATAATGATAAAAGATATGAATGGAAACAAGGCATTGGATCTGAAATTTTATGGGGAGAAAATCCTTTAGAATCCAGAGGCTCCTGGATAGATCAAGGCTTGAGAAGTCACCTGGGAAACAATGTTTCAAAAAACACCTCCTAGGTAGTAACCCTCTCGCTTGAAATCAGAGAGAAAAAATGGCTTTTACAGAAAAAATAGTCCTTTTTCTGAGAAGATGGAAGATTGAAAGTACCTCTGCTATGGCTGAGGAAAAGATTAATGCAGAAAAATATAGTTACAGAACCTATTAGAAGATGACATTGATGGTATTAACTGTAGCTCCGAGTTAGTCTGGTAAATGAGGGAAATACACTGAGAGGAAAACCACAATAAGCTCCCAAAAGTCATGAACTTCACTTGACTCTGGTGAATAATTCCATCAGTCTTTTAAGGCCTGTGGTAACTCTTGTGGAACCAAGTGGAAAATTAAGCAACAACTATTTGTTCCTTGCATTATTCAAAAACTAATAGTAATCTCCTCTGGTGTTTTATTATTGCCATAGATTAGGTTGTCTGTAGTACTAATTGAGCAGAGTCCTGCTGACTACAGAGAAAATCAAAACAGCTTAACTGAATATCTGATTAATAAAAAAAAATAAATCTCGCTTTATGCGAAAGCTTTGCCTAACTTTTAAAATGAAAATTAAAAACTTGAATTTCATGCCTTGGAGTCTTTCATATCAAGAGTTGTTACTGCTTACAGATCCACCATGAGCAAACTGGAACAACATGAGGGAGGACTCATCTGGAGCAGTTATTTTTCAAAGTGATTTAAGCTCTGTGTGCAGAAGGAGATATTCTTTCTAGTCCTTCTCCAAAGTATCCCAGTTTTCAAGGGTGTATGTGTCCAGCATATTCCTTTTAAAATGGGTGGAATTCTCAACTCCAGACCTGTGGTCCCTTCAGTACCCAGCCACAGACCTGTCCTACGCATTGGCTTGGCTGGCTTGAAGCTTGCTGGCAGACTGCACACAGGGAAGAGGGCACACTCACAGAGCAGATAGTTGTGGACAAAGTTTAATAAGGAAATGGGAGATGCTGCGGTGCTCAGGCACAGAGCCTGGCCAGGTGAGCATACTGACTAGCACCTAATAACACATGATTATCCTTTGGTTATTCCCATAACCCTTTTTCCCCCACACTTGTCCCTTCCATGTTCATCTTGATGCCTCCTTTTGGTTCTTCCCCTAAATCATATGTAATAAGGTTTAAACAGTCACACATCTCCCCTTAGCTCATAATAAGATGCCTCTTTCCCACAAGACACTTTGTAATTTTGTTTGCCTTCTTACCTTAACAAAGTTGAGTTTGAACATCTGACTCTTCAAGGTTATATTTGAGTGCTTCATTAAGTGACCCATCAATCAGCCTTTTCAGGTTTCTGTATCTGTGTGTTTTATTTATTTATTTTCCTATTGCCTGTCCTTGTCTTTTATGCTGAATAACCATTAACCAGTTATCCTTACAATTAAACACAAAGACAACAGAGCGTTAAGGATAAATGAGTTACAGATTGCCTAGTAGCTAGTAGACTGCCAGATTTCTCTCAACTAACCCAAAAGCATGTTTTGGGAGTGTCATAGGTTATAGTGTAAGATGGATCCCCAAAAAAGTATTCTTTTACCATTTTCATGAACTGCTGAGGCCAGGTGGGGTGGTGCTCCCTGCCTGCTCCTCCTCCTCCTCCTCCTGCTCCCCGCCTCCTCCTCCTGGCTTATCTCCTGTTAATGGCCCATTAAGGCCTTGCCCTATGACTCACCATCCCATTGTGAGATGCTCCGCCCAGGGGGGAGGAACCAAGCATTCCCACCAGGTTAAAGTCTGGGTTTCGGAGCAGCAAGGCGGAGCTTTTTNGATAATTTTTTTGAAGGAATTCACCTTCAGCCTCTCCTCCTGGCTTGAACCACGGATAAGAACAGTGAAGGAGTCAGGATCTTTGGCTTCAAGTGTGACTGCACACCAAATTTTCCGAATTTTCTGAATACAGTTGTTGCAGGGCCCCAGCTCCTCCAGTAATGACCCGGTTTGGCACAGGTATTTTGAGTGTGACTTCTCTCATGCAATTCACGAGGTAGGACACCTTGTGATAACTAATCACTAAGCTTCTTCCATAGCGAATAAAGACAGAGGTGCAAACCCAGAAGATGAGTCATTCCTCCTTTCCTATCCACCCACCTCAGGATAAAACAAAACCCCTTCTGGATATATTTTTCTCTCTGTGGACTACAGAGGAGTCAAGGCAATCAACCTTGTCTAATCACCTCACTTGCCAATGGCAGGGTTGGGTATGGTAACTTTCACCTCTGTGTGGGGAGGTGGAACTTATCTACATGATCCAGTGCTTCTTTTGTGACTGTGAAAACTTTCCATCTGCCTGTACCTAACGGCCTCTTTGCAGCCCCTTTTTTCTCAAAGGACTGCCACAC
Source organism: Platysteira castanea (assembly GCA_013397175.1). Lineage (NCBI taxonomy): Eukaryota > Metazoa > Chordata > Aves > Passeriformes > Platysteira > Platysteira castanea. Next base: position 11,310 of record VYXC01013181.1, read on the forward strand.
ACACTACTAGGCACAGTGAGGGACACCAGCAAGAACCTACATGCTTTCTTCTCCTTTCAAGATGTCACACAGCTGGTGGGCAACAGGTAAGGCAACCAACTGTTCAATGTGCTCAAACCTTTGGGAACATTTCTGATTTCTACACAAATGCTGCTGTTATTGTTGGTATTGTTATGCAAATAGTTGGTCTATTAGTAATATATTTTCATCCTGGAAAATGCACACATTTAAATGTCTCTAAGAGCACCAAGAGCAAGACAAATGAAACGGAGAAAACAATATTCTGTAACATGTTGTGTACTTGCATCCCAGGAAATGGCACATTACTCCTGGGAACCTCCCACGCCCTGGTGTGTCAGTGCTTCAAGCTTCCTCTTCAGTGGGTGGAATTCCACCAAGCTCTTCCATGAGGGGTAAGCACAAGCCAAAATATCCTGACAGGAGCTATGGTTGGGAAGTTGCTCCCCCCATATGTAGCCATGAAGTTGAGTATTGTTGGACATTCAGGGAGAAAGGTCCTCTTAAACTCTTTGTTCTCTCCTACAGAGAAAGGAAAAAAATATTAATTTTGTTTTCCTCAGAAAATTTTGTGCATTTGATTATTCCTTAAAGCATTGAAGGACATTGCTACACTAAAGACTCTTTTTAGTTATGAGCTGAGACATGACAAGCACACACTTAGACACTTGAAGCATACTTAAATGAAAATGGAGATAAGTGCAAAAGGTCATAGTTAGACCCTGTCATGGATGGAAGGGCAGAAAAGTGTAGGATCACCTGTGCTGGAGAAGCTGATAGATAATGTGAACAAGGGAAACTTGGGAAGGATGTAGAAATGGAGGTGGAGGCAATAGTGGGAACTCCCTTTGTTAAGGAAAATGCTGAAACTGGATGAAGATTTATTGGGCTGAAAGAGACTGGAATCAGCTGGGTAAGAAAAGTAGTATCAAAAGGAGAGCAAGGCAAGAAGGAAAGGGGTGGGACTACATCATAGAAGAGAAATGTGGCTCTTCATGTAGCTAATGTCTGGGAGGAGTGATAAAGGCAGAGACCAAAATCCTGAACTGCAGAGAGAAGGGAGAGAGGGAGAGGGCATGAGGAGCTGTAAGGCCGGAGTGTCCTCTGGCAGTTCAGAGATGGCTGGAGTGGACAGGGCTGCAACAGTTATGTGTTTACACAGAGCAAGTGCTGCCACATTATGAAAGCCCAGTGGTTTATCATCATTGATCATTCATCTTTATTTCTTGCTTTTTTTTCCAACACCAGGAATCAAAGAAGATGAATTTTTATCACCTCTCCCCCAAAAAGACAAAAATATAGAGCCTTCTGAACAGGTTCCACGAATTTGGCATAAATTTCTTGTTGCTGAAATAAGAACATTCTCTGTTGCATCGCG
>VYXC01013184.1:22332-42298 GCA_013397175.1 Platysteira castanea
ATGAGCGCCGGGCAGGCCGCGGGGGAGGAGGCGGACTCCGCCGCCGCCGCGTCCCCGGCACTGCCCAGGGTACTCTCGGCGCTCTTCTACGGGACGTGCTCCTTCCTCATCGTGCTGGTCAACAAGGCGCTCCTCAGCGCCTACAGGTGAGCGCCGGCGGCAGAGCGGGCAGCGAGGCAGGCCCGGTCCCCCCGCCCGCGGGTGGTGGGACAGCGGTGACAGGCTGTCCCTGCCCGGCGGGGGAGCNGCGTTCCCGCTCCTGCTCCCCTTCCCGCTGGCGTGACCCCCGGCGTCCGAGCAGCTCGGATCCCGGGCAGCCCGCTGGTGGGTAATGTGCTGGGAGCCGGGCCGGTGTCTCCAGTTTCAGCCCCCACTTGTGCCCAGTGTGTACCAGTTCTGCAGCACCGCCCGACGGCAGGCACAGTTCCGACAGCGCCGGTCTTTTCTCAGGGGCTTTTCGCTATTCACACCACCTCAGACACCCGTGAGAGAAACAGCGTATAACTGTTCCTGCCGAACAGTATCTTCCTTCCAGCTTCTTTCTTTTCTCAGGTAGCCAGAAAAGAAAAGTGAATCTTATAAAATGACTTGATCGTAAAAACTGTGAAAGATTCTGTCTCTGACTTGATGGCGCTAATTCCTATGTGGAATCATTAGCATCCTCTACCATTGTATAAAGCAACTGCATTAAATGCAGACCTCCTACACTTTGCGTTTTACTCAGTCTTCGTGCTATGGGAAATAGCAGAGCTTGAGCATTCATCTCAAATTCATACTTTTCCGATCTAGATGTGTACTTGTTGGACTTCGACAATCCTTGTGGTTTGGTCCCTTCTGACTCAGGATATTCTGTGATTCTGTGATTGTCCTGTGACTGCCATTTTTCTCACCATTAATATGTTTTACTTAAAATCTTTGCTCTGTTTTTGCTGTGGTTTAACTCACCTTGAATCAAAGTAAAAAAAANAAAAAAAAAAAAAAAGAAAAGAAAGTTAAAGAAACAAACTTCCTATCTTTTTCTAACATTCAGTGCCATTTGAACATACAGCAGCTGTATTTAATATGTCTCATGCATGGTGCAAGTTGAGATTTGGGTTTACAGTGGGTTTTATCCTACAAACTGCAGCTCCCTGCAAGTCCCTGGCATACATCTAGCACACCTGTGTAAAATAATCAGGGACAGTATGTCCATCAGTAAGCCTAAGTTTTGTATAAAGACCTTACAGCATTGCTGGAAATATTTAAGCCTCTACAAATCACAGATGTCTGGAGAAATCTGTGTAGTACAGAGGGGTGAACTCTCCCTCTTTATATGGAGTAGCTGTAAATACTAAAGAAAAGATAGTTTAGGTGTCACATGATTATAAATGGAAGTCCTGTTATTTCTTACACCTTTCCTGCCCCTGATACGTCTGTTTCCCTGAATCTCTTTTGCTACCAGTTGCTTCTAACTCTGTTAGGACTGTAATGCTCTTATGGCCTTTCTGCTGTGATTCAGTGGGTTTGTTTCTTTTGCCAATGCTTTGTTCCCATCCCAGTTGTGTTCATTTGAGGTGTACATTTCTCACCACACCAAGCAGGAGTACAGCAGTTTCTGCAAATGTCATGAACTTCAACAAGGCAAAGTACAAGGTCCTGCACCTGGACTGAGGCAATCCCAGGCACAAATAGTGTGAGAGGACAATTAGTCTGAATGGAGAATGGGTTGAGACTAGCCCTGGGGAGAAAGACATGGGGGTGTTTGTGGACAAAAAGCTGAATATGAACCAGCACTATGTGCTTGCATCTCAGAAAGCCAACCGCCTGGGCTGCAGCAGAAGAGGTGTGGCTAGCAGGCCAAGGGAGGAGATTCTGCCCCTCTGCTCTGGTGAGAGCCCACCTGGAATACTGCATCTGGGTCATGGGCCCTGCAACACAAAGAAGACATGGACCTGTTGGAACTAGTCCAGAGGAGGCCACTAAGCTGATCACAGGACTGCACCACCTCTCCTGTGAAGACAGACTGGGAGAGACAAGGTTGTTCAGCCTGGAGAAGATGGCAGGAAGACCTTTTTGTGGCCTTCCAGTACCTAAAGGGAAGAACTCAAAAAGGACTTTTCACAAGGCCATGTAGTAGTGATAGGACAAAGGGAAATGGCCTTAAGCTGAAAGAGGGCAGGTCTAGATTGATATTAGGAAGAAATTCTCTATTGTGAGAGTGGTGAGGCACCAGAGTAAGTTGTCCAGACAGGTTGTGGATTCCCCATCCCTGGAGGTGCTCAAGGCCAGTCTGGCTAGGGCGTTGAGCAACCTGGAGTAGTGGAAGTTGTTCCTGCACATGGCAGGGCGTTTGGAACTAGATGATTTTTAAGGTCCCTTCCAACCTAAACCATTCTATGATTCTATTCATGCTTTCAGCTAAAGCCAACTAAAGGATTATGGGAGGAATGTGGCTGGTTTAGTAGACAATAGATGTTTCTGCAACATTTACCTAAGAACTTGATTTTCACAAGAACATATTGCTAGTATGTTTGGTCTGCAGAGATAAGCTTCCAAGTTAGAGCAAGTGCAAGAGGTTCAAGTTACTGTCCCATCTCAGGATGCATAAAGTAGACGTGAGGCTACTCAAGAAATGATGCATTAAGGGTTCTCTAAGTGTGTTACCTTCACTTACAAATATTCCCCAAACAACTAGCGGTTCGGAATTGGTTGACTGTACATGGGCTGTATTATTTGGGCTGCAGAAATAAAATACTACTACTACAATAACTGTACTCCTGAGCTCTTCTGAAACACAGGCAGTCATCCTCATGTTTAATTCCTGACTTTGGTATTAAACTTAAACTTTTTTATTTTTCTTAATTATTTTTTTCCATTCCTCAGTACTAAATATTTATTATGCTTTTCAGCTTCCCATCACCAATGTTTCTTGGAATTGGACAGGTATGTTCACAAATAAAGCATAATAAAAGTATTCATTATTTTGTAAGTTAAACTAATGATAACAGGGGCAGATTTTAGGGGGCAAAATCACAGTTATCGTGAACTGCTTGTTTTCTGGATTAGATACACTATAAGGAACTGTAATTTGTTTCATTGAAAACGGGCAACTTTGAGCTGGAGTCAAAGCTATTGCCTGGAAAGAGTGATGTAAAATACTGGACTGCTATTTATTTCTCCTCGTAAAGTTCAGTAATTAATAGATCTGGCCTTCAAAAGTGCCCAGCTTTGTTCTAGCAAGTGCATACATTCTGTGAGGGTCCTTGAGCATTTGTGGACTACATGCAGAGATATTGCCCCTGTTTGTAGCCAAACCATGTATTTCCTCATAAATCTCTCCCCATTTCCCAGCAATATTGCAGTAGGACCAGTGCAATATTTTGATTCTTTGTTGCTTTATTTGCCCATGGCTAAGTTGCAGTATTGCAGCAGAAATGTTTTTTATTATTTTTGTTGTTAGGAGGCATCTTAGTAAAATCAAAGTTCAAATGCTTGTGGACTGGGTCCATAAAGAGGAATGTGTCACTGCAGAGGCATCACTGATAAAGATTGAGCCTTGAAGCAGGTGTTGTTTAGGCAAATACATTTTATAGATAGTTTGCTTTCTGCCAAGGTTGCACACCAGGGGGTAGTGAGGAAGAATTGAAAACAGGGTACAGAAGTCTGACATCTCTGCTGCTGGGTCCTAGAGAGAGTAACAGTCTTGTAAAGATTTTGTGGTGTGAGAGAGAAAGAGTTTTACACATCCATACAGCTCAAGAAACCACAGATCATGTTTCAGTGAAAGACTAGAAAATGTGGCAATAATTCATGTGATGATGCAGCTTTTTTCTTTGCAGAACCTAAGACTTCATGGCATTTCTATTTTTTTGTTGACTGATCCTTCTGAGATTTCCCTGAACACTTCATAAAGTACATATGATACGGTATAATTTAGTCTGCAGAACACGACTCCACCTCATTCTCTAGATCATCAATTACTTTATTTTTGTCTTAGGAAAATTTGACTCTTTTTTTTTAAACTCCCTGGGAACAGCATTAACACCTGTGATGTATGATTGCTAGATATTCTTCTTAATTCTGTCTGCATCTTTACTATTTGTCCCTCATGTTGTCAACAGACTGATCAATGCCCAACCTCCATCTTGCATTCCAAAAAAAGAAAAGCTTTAGGAGTGATTCTGCAGACTAAACAAAAACTCTCTGAGCAAAAATTTCATGGTTTATCTGCAACTGTGTCCTATTTTATTTTCTCAGCTCCTTCTCAGCATGCATTTTTTCACAGAATGCCACTAATTTTCTTCAGGATAACAAAGTATATGTGTGTATTTTACTTTTAAATAAATAGCTGGCAAAATTTGTAAGAGTAAAATTATTTCAATTTGTTAATTGCATTCTGTGCTGTTCTTTTAGAGAAATACATTAATCTTAGCATTTGTCAAATTCATATAATTTTTTTTTCTTTGAAGCAGTTTTTTCATATATACATTACAATTTTGCTCTTACATGACTTCTTGTTTTTTCTTTTTGCTTAGATGGCAGCCACTATACTTATCTTGTATGTGTCAAAACTAAATAAGATTGTTCACTTCCCTGATTTTGACAAAAGTATACCTGTGAAGGTAAGATTACATATGTCCTGATATTAATAGGAAAGGGTTCTTCTTATAGTACCATTCTTTCTTATAGTACCATTCTTTCTTATGGAGACAAGAAAAACATTTGTATTTCTTTTCCAAATGGAACTATTTGTATCATTGTTTCATTTAAAAGTGGACTTGATAATTTTAATTTCTCTGCAATATTCTAGTGTGTTTGGGCTGTAGACATAAACTCTGTTTGCAGAAAAATCTGGTGCCATTTTGTTATGCAGGACATGGGAAGGGTGCTTTACCTTCATACAGCTGGATGAACTCTTTCATACTCCTGAAGGGTTTTTATGGATGTAGCTCTCTGTAGGATCAATGGGTGATATATTTGTGAAAGGCTTTTGAACACACACGAAGGGAGAAAGGCTGCTTAGAGATATGAATGGAGCATGTAGTAAAAGAATAGAAAAATAATATGATACATGAGAAACTGGAGCAACAGTTGGCTCCCAGTATAAGATTTATGTTCCATAGGAGGGGCTAAAATAATGGCCACTGAAAATGCTGTAGATAGTGACTAGCTGTATCATACAGACCTTAAATGTGTCTGGTCTAAAGAGGCAGGACAGAGCAAATGGGAGAGGGTCTCCTCTTACTTCAGTTTGGGAACCAGGATGTGAAATGACTACAGCAATGATACTTGAAGATTTTTGCATCTATACAATGTTGCTGGAGTGTTTCTTTGATGCATTAGCCTGTGCGTTTATGTCTTGTTGTGGGATATCAGTTGTGTTTGCTCCAGGGCACAGGGAGAGTTCCCAGCCCTGCTGCAGGGCTCAGATATTATAGCTTCTCAGGCCAGCATCCTTACTGCAGAATCTTGTCTTATTATCAGTATGAGGTTTACAATGGATGTCTCAGAGACATGTTTACTCTTAATGCATGTTGAAATCACTGGCATTTCTACATGTATAAGTCCTGGAGGAAAATCTGTGGTATCATTCGTAAAATGGACAATCCTTCTTTATTCCAGAATAAGAAAGGTTTCCCAGTGGGTAGCTTTGAGTTCCACTCATAAACAACTTACTGAGACCTTGAGAAGTTTCTTCCCTCCATGCCCCCCAGCCCCACTGTGCTCCCTCTCTGCTTTTGTCTTCACTTTAACTTAAGTACAAAGGCATTAAAAAAACACAAGACCGATTTTTTTTTTTTGTAATAATATCTGTCGTTTGGAAGACTTTGCTGGATAGGATGGGAGCAGCCAGCATTTTAGCACCCAGGACTTGCATATTGCTTGTAGTGCTGGATTTGACTAGTCACGGTGAATCAGCTGGATTGCTCATTGTTGATTCCTCTACTTTTTAAGGAACCCTTAGGTCCTTAGGTCCTAAGGAACCCTTATCCTTTTGTCAGCTTTTGCTTTGACACTAAGATAATCATTACTTTTCACTCCTGAACTGGTTTATGTCTTCAGTACTTTCAGCTAGAGTTTTAAAGTAGTGAAATGCTTATTTTAGTGATGAACCTTTGAAGTTCCTGACCCTTTTAAAGTAAATGATTCACTGATCTCTGCTGTTGTGCTGGATGTTGTAATTTTGTCTTTACAATGGAACAAATTTCAGAGGAAAGATAATATAATGTCTGCTCTCTTTTCAACCTATAGATTAAATGAACCAAAATGTTCTAAATAAAAATCTGCAGACGAGACAGTGCATTACAAAATTTTTGCAAACTTATGTCGACAGGCTGAATATTTATTGTTACTTATACTCCTGCTTTCTTTATAGTCATGTTTACTTTTACTGTGACTTTCACTTAAAAGTTAACTTCAGTTGACTATCAGTTAACTTTCACTTCACCTTTCTTCTCTCTTGTTGTGAAAGAAACATAGAATTTTTAACATAGATAAAATCACCCCACTCCTCTGTATGCTTTTCCAGCAGACAAAGTTTTAAGAATGCATAGCCTTCAACAAACGCAGTGTCCTCTGAAGTACCCCTTCAGGGTATGGAAGGAACAAGAGCAACTATTACACATTAGGATAGAGGTTCTGTTATGTCTTCTGCTGTTTCAGCCATTCTTGACTGATAGCAAGTGGGACTAAACATACACACTACCTTTGTCCCCATTGATTACTTTGGTTGGTTTAAATCTTCTGCAAATTCCAACCTTACCCATTCTGTGATACTGTAATTTTTTCTGTAACAAGAAAATTAATGGCTTTGAATTGCAGCTGACTATTGTAGGGGTCCATGGCTTCTTGTACATTTTCTTAGGGCTCTGAAGTTCTGTTATTGTGTATTGTGTCATGGACCGTATATTTCTCTGCAAGTCAGTCTCTTTGCTAGAAGCAAAGTTTAATTTACTCATAAATACTTTCCTTTCTAGTAGCTCACATAGCACAATTTTTTTGTTAGATCTAAAATGTTGCAACTTCCAGCTGTACTAATATATGTGGAGTACATAAAGAAGCACAGCATACTTATAGTTTATTAATTTTTTTATTCCCCCTCTTCACTTGCTTATTTAGTTACTGTTATTAATACTACTTTTGTACCTAAAATTAAGTGTTAAAATGGGTATTAATCTGAAGATTATAGTAACTAGAATAAAACCGATTTAAAACTAGAGTAAAACATTTACTCTAAATGGATTTTAAGTCTCATTAGTGGTAGATTGCAACTCTTTTAATGATATCAGTGAAGCTGTGGTCATGACCAGTCACATAAATTGGAGCTGCAGATAAGTTAGCAGCATAGTTACTTTTTTTATTTCTTAAAAAAACCGTCTTTCTTGCTGAAAGTACATCTGATATTACAGGTATCAAATTCTGTCAAGCAGTTTCTCAACAGTACTTCTAAACATAATAATCTGAGTTGTGCTTTTAATTTTATCGCAGTTGTTTCCTCTGCCTCTGATTTATGTTGGAAACCACTTAAGTGGATTATCAAGTACCAGCAAACTCAGGTACAGTAAATGGAAGTTATAAGTAGACTGTTTGGATTTTACCCTTTTCTCTTGTGGGGTAAAGAAGAAACACTAAAGAAGAGCCTTGTCTAGAGTCTTAAGTTCATGTGGTGTCTGTCTGCCTATCTAAACCCCTGGTACTGTTACAAAATTTTTACCCAAACATTTGGTCTGTTTACAAGTTGTCTGCTTCCTTTAAGGAGAGCTTAGCCAGGCCTATACTGACATAAAATCACAATACTCCTATGTGACCATGAAAGTGCTTTCACTTTTGCTTCACACCTAAGCGTCCAGCTTTTCCTACATGTCCTAACCAGAGAGTTGGAAAACTGTAAAATGTTTCTGAAGGAAGAAGCATAAGGAAAATATTTGTACCACAACGTCATGGCAGGTATTTAAGAATCACCAAGAGATGAAAAAACTGCTGTGTAGTGGAGTGGTGGTGGTGGCCGGGCCCTGCTGGGTGCCAAAAGCAGATTTTCAGGGAGTACTACCTGAATGGTGCTTTGGCTCCCATGTGCCTTTAAGTGTAGACCTGTGAGAGTTGTTTCCATGCTAGTGCTGAAAAGATGTAAGTAATGTAGACATGTGCTGTAATAGAATGAATGACTGTATTTTTCGTGGAAGAGGAAAACAGAAACATGACGGTTGCACCAGCACTGGAGGATACTGCACGACCATTGTGGTGGTTTTTTTATGTCATTGCAAGCTCCTGAGGGTTTGGTACTAAGCTAAACCAAACCAGATTTTGCAGGTTTGTGTGCATTTCATAACTATGAGACAGATGCTACGAAAGAAAATAGAATCACAGAATTATAGAATTATCAAGATTGGAAAAGACCTCTAAAATCATCCAGTCCAACTGTCAACCCAGCACCACCACTGTAACCATGGACCAGTAACCTCATCATCCAGTGCCAGATCCAAACACCCTCAGGGATGGTGTCTCTACGACCTCCCTGGACAGCCCACTCTAATGCCTGACCACCTTAAAAGTGACAATTTTTTTCTAATATCTAGCCTGAATCTCCCCTGTCTCAGCCGAAGGCCATTTGCTCTGTTGCTCTCACTGCAGCACAGTAAAGACCTGCCCTCACCTCACTGCACCCTTCTTTCAGGGAGCTGTAGGGAATGATGAGTGATGAGGTCTCCCAATGTATTACTTTTAGTTTGTTTACATTTCTTTTTATTTATAGAATTAATGTTCTCTAGCTACGAACACTAGACGCCTGATTCTGCAACTTTGTTGAATGTGTTCACTATTCCCACTGAAATAGACATAAAGACTTAGGCGGTACTGTCCCTAACAGCACTTCAGCCATTGTGAATATAAAAGTAATTTCAAAACTGTAAAAGCTGTCTTTTTCTTTCCCTTTTCTCTGACTGTAAATTCAAATGTTAAGTAGGGTATATAAATGCACCTTCTCCTTCTCCTGTGGCTGGTATACCTCTTTTAGATTTACTAGTTATAGCTAATTTTTATAAAAGAAACGTAAAAATACCTGCAGTGTTTCTACCATTAACATTTTGTTACATATAATTTTGTTACAATATATGACATTTGTTTACATTATTGAATTCTCCGCCTTGTTTGGGTTGTCTGGAAGGTGTAGATGATCCTATGCATAAATTCAAATTGTCTGTTTTAAAGTTATTAAATATTATGTTAGGAATTGTATCATTTATTAATGCAATTGTTAATAGTTATCTTAAGCAGGGGATTAATTCATCCATATGGACATGCTGTCACATTTCCAAAGTGTCAGGTGGAAGTGTTTTCTTACTCAGAAATGTTTCCAACTGCATTACTTCATGAAGATCAACAACATGTTGCTCAAAAGTAGTAGTTGGTTTGGTAGTTGCACCTGGTCCCACCTTTCATGTTTCTTATGTTTCCTCTAACTTTTTGGTCATGGATTTATTTTCCTTTTTTTCAAAGTACAGCTTGTTTACTAAGCCTGTTTTCTTTGTATTTTATTTCTGTTACATGTTTTCAGAGACAGGTGTATTGTCTCTTCTCTTAAGTTTACAATAGAAATCTTTTTATTTAACTCTGTCTATGAATTTTGCAGAAAGAATTATTTCGTAAGGGTTATGCTAGGTAAAAAATACCTATTAAATTCCAATTCAGTAATGCAGAGTGACTTTCAGAACATAGCCAGTTGCACTGGTTTACAAATTGGCAAAGCTTGTTATCCTTCAATTATTTGGTTGTCTAATGTGCATCTAATGTCAGACTGACATTTTTATGTATGTGCTAAGTGACTTGGTATTTGCTTTGGTTTCTTATTACTGGACTAAATGTTCCATCCTCTGGTTAGTAAAATAAGAATTAGAATATAAGAATGCTGTTAATCTGATATTATGCTTGGATTTTATTTTGTTTTTTTGACAGTTTGCCGATGTTTACAGTGCTCAGGAAGTTTACCATTCCACTTACTTTACTGCTGGAAATCATCATACTTGGGTGATCCTTTTTGGTTTTTTTTTTTTTTTTCTTTTTTTCATTTAAGATACCTTTATTTTAGATCATATCAAATGGATTACTTGTGTCATCTCATCAGAATATTGAATGAGTGATTTTTATTTACAAATGGAGAAAAGCAAAGAAAGTGATTTTATGTAGGTTTTTTGAAGGCATAGATATATACATTTTCGTGAACAGAGGAAAAAAATCAGCCTGGCTTCATTTTCACATTTCATTCTCTAGAGTGTTGCACGGGTTTCAGGTCAGCAGGCACAACTCAGACACTTTCAGTGGTTGTGTTTGTGTCTCGTCTTGGAGGCTCCTAAACTGCAAACTGCTTCAGACAAACAGATCCTTATGTCTCCAAACGGTGCTGATAGCATGGCAGTCTGCTTATGCAGAGTAGCTGTCTGGGTCAAGTCTGAAAACATACAAGGTTAATGAAGCAAAAGAGTATCTACCAGTTGTTATATCAGAGAATTCCTTACTTACAGATACTCATGTTATTTTTCATGAGAAATTAAGAAGATTATGCTCAGGATCTCTAGTTTCAGTTGCACTGAGTTGGAGGAACAGGAGTACAAATACATCATACTTTGTCTAGAACTTCACACTTCTATCCACATGGCTGGTGCTGGACTCACAAGATGAACTCACAAAGAGATAACCAGCTTGCTGAAGCTGAACCCAAGCAAGTCATGGTCAGGGGAAAGCTTTCAAAAAGCCCCCCAAGTAAACTGTCATCTCCTTTTGGCTGAAGCAGCATTTAGTTGATCAATGTGATTCATATTTGGGGATGCTCTGGAATTCTTTTGTAGTTTTAAGTTCTCCCAGTGAGAGCAAAACTTGGTGTCTTCTGTTGGCTTGAAGACTCCCACAGGCAAGTGAAAAGAAATGTGAGTCTGTGAGATTATGATATGTGGTCAGCTGGAGAACAGCAATGTGGGCTATGAGTGCAAGCAACATCCTAACCAAAGGAGGGCTTGGGAGCAGAATGCTATATTGGTACAGACTGACACAGTGTATTTCCTCAAGGCTGAAAATGGAAGGACTCTAGAGAGTCTGTGCAGGCTTACATCAGGATTCAGAGCAGTCGAGGTTTGTGTGGTTAGTCTTGAGAGTCATTATAATCAAAGCCTAATTTATCTAGAGTCTGCTCAGTGCTTTATTGTTGGGACAGTGGTCCACAGATGTGCTCCTTTACACACACGATTTCTGCAAGGGCACTTCTTCAAGAGCATTGTACATTTTGTTTTGATGGATCTTCTCTCTCAGTCTATCTTGACAGAATAAGGACCAGGGGGAGTATCTGTAAGGCATATTGCAGTATGATGTGAAAAAATGAGTATTTAAAATACTTCCAAATAAAGTAGTGTAGGTAGTTTTACAGAATAGTTTTACATTATGCTTTTTACTACTCTGTGGCAGCACTGATGTGGTAGTGAAGAAAGTCCTAAGCTCCATGTTTTCCCTTTCAAGTACAAAGTTTCAATTTGAGTTCAAAATAAGTATCTATTTGAAAATAATCCAGACAGTGTACTGTAGGACATCTTCCTCAACAAAAGTGGTATGAAAAACTCTATGAGAGATGTCCAGTGATTTTCCTTTATTGGACTGCTGGAAGACACTGAAATATGTCTATCATGAATATCAATACACATTAAATTAGTTTGCTTCAGTGCTGTTACTTTAAACCGTTAATCTTTGCTTTTATAATTATCTGGTAACAGAGTGCTCACAGTGCTTTTTCATCCCTGTTCTCAGGGCCAAGGTCTGACAGAGTGTCACATGGGCAATCACGTTGTTTCTGTAAGGTTATCAAGACTTTGCCCTCCTGCTAAATATTCTGTGATTATTAATTGCTTTGAAACCTTTCAGGCAGACAGACATTTAATCTCTGCTTCAAATGATGAAAATGTGAACTGTTTTAATTTTTGCCTACAGGAAACGGTACCCACTGAATATTATAGTCAGCGTATTTGCCATCATTCTTGGGGCTTTCGTAGCTGCTGGGTAAGGTTTTAATTTTCTCTACAAAGCCGTATTTTGAGGGGAGGGACAGCAGGAGGACTTTTTCCTTGTTTAGTTCCAAGTAAACCTAAGGTGAGATCAGTTACTCTGGATAAAGTTGATTTGGAAAATCTCTCCAGTGACATCACTGGGAGGTGCAGGTATACAAAGGAAAAAGGTCTAATTCCTGCTGGCAGTCTTTGGGTGTGTCTTTTTCCACGTCTAGGTTTTCCATGTTTGCAGGATAGTAAGTGAAGCAAGTTGAAACTGTGTGAGGAATGTTGCTTTTATTTCATGATAACAGTGTATTTTAATAATCTTTGAGAAGTATATTCTTGTTCTGGATAGAAAGACTGATATTTTGGTTGTCAAATATGGAACTAGGCATTGTCTATTTTTTTAATCACAAAAAACCCCACTTTTTTTTTTTTTTAATAAGTTCCATTGTGAGATAAAATTCACAAAGCACTCTTATGCTGTTGTCCTCTGTTTTCTCTTTGAACATTCCTTTACCTAACTGGAAAGGTAGTGGTTTTTTTGTTTGTTTCCTGGCTTTGCTATGAACAAGAGTAAATAGTTTCTGCGTGATATGACCCAGATAGAGCCATGTCCTATTAAATGAATTAGTCTGTATCTGAGGTAACTAGTCAAAACAGAAAGCATGACAGTATGTCTGGTCTGACTGTAAAAAACACTTAGATTTTATTCCCTAGCTACTTTTTGTATTAAAATAAATAGGTAAGTATACTCAGTTATAACTGGACTGGTTGTCAGGGCTGTGATGGGTGGAATTCTTCTCTGAATGAAAACTGAACATTTCCTGCCACATTCACACTGAGTACAGGAACTCTCTGATGTCTCATTTGTGATGGTCCTGTGACTTGAGAAATGTAAAGTACTTTGGCTTACAGAGAAGGCTTGAAGCAAAACCTTTGACTGGCTGGAGTTCACAGGAATTGCATATCCTCATTTACAATATTCATCTAGGTAAGCAAGGTAATGCAATGCATTGCAAGTTTTTTGCTTATTGACAATATAATATTTCTTTCTCAGGTCTGATCTGTCTTTCAATCTGGAGGGCTACATCTTTGTGTTGCTAAACGATATTTTCACAGCAGCAAATGGAGTTTATACAAAGCAGAAAATTGATCCAAAGGTAACTTGCATGATTAGATTGAATTTAGCATTATGACAGTATGATAACAGTGGGCTACTTATTATATGACTTTTATGTACTTACCATTATGAACTAATAAATAACTTTGTTTACTTTCACATTTGAGTTGATATATGCATTCTTAATACAGAACAGCCTGGGAAAAAATGGTTATTTGTATCCATGGCCAGGCTTTGGTAAACAAACAGTGTATATTCTTTTTTCCCAAGTCTTTAATTAAAAAAATTAAATAAATTTTTTAAAAAATTAAACAAATATTGGATATATATTTATATAAGGAGGATGTCTTTTTGACTAGAAACACACTTTATGTGAGGTTTATGTAACATGAACAGAGAACTGCCCAGCCTGAGTCAGAACCACAGTAAGTGTAGTGGTTTTTGGTTATCTAAAAGCAAGTCTGCAGCAAAGGCAGGTATGCCAAGGAATTAGGTGATATCTTGATACATATTACTTATGTAAATGTTGGGCAGGCTGCTCTTCACATGCAGTGCCATGAAACATACTGAGCCATGGCAACCAGTAGCCTTGGATAAAGGTTTGGTCTCTGACTTCTGTGGTTCACTCTGTACAGCAGAAATATATGTCTTTTAATAATCTTAGACAACATGTCAATTCCAGATTGCATTTTCATTTATGAGCAGCACTTAGCAGCCTCAGAATTTTCTGCAAAATACAGAATAAGAGATAGGCTGCAGAGATTTGCTCAGTAGCACGGCTGAATCTGGAGGAAGTGAAGGCTATTTTTTCATTCTCCTAATCTTCTGCCTTTGTGTCAAGCAAGTTAATCCACAGGATATATATGCACACTTCAAGGTGCATAAAGTTACATCAATTACCCGTGATTACAGAGCTCCATCTACGAGTCAGACTTCGTTCATTTTTTCTGTTATATGTTTTCATTGTTGATTTGCAGTAGAAGGACTGGGTAATTCCTTGGCTAGGCAGAGACTTGTGTGAAGTCAACAGAAAGCAGTTTTAGACCAGTGCTTCTGGAAGTTCCTGGTGTTGTATAAAAGGTGTACAAGGTGTAGCAGAGCAGTAATACTCTGCTGAGTGCACAAAGTGATTGAAGTGGAAATTCAGCTTAATTCACAAAACACTGAATCCAAGGATTGCAAGGTTGTATTTTAAACTGAGATGTATTATATTCTGTTTACTTACTGACAATAATGTCAGAAGAATTGCCAGAGTAATATGTAGTATTTTGCTCCCGAATGGCTTTTAATGCCAAAAATCATGTTTCATTTTTCACAGGAGTTAGGAAAATATGGTGTCCTGTTCTATAATGCTTGTTTCATGGTGATTCCAACAGTTATTATCAGCTTTTCTACTGGAGACTTTCAGCAGGTAAGTAGCAATATTGCATATCTCAGACTAATAATGTTGTTTTGTTCAGGTTTCATTTAGGGAATGGGTGGGGCTTTTTGTTTGTTTCTGAAGAGGTAATTCTACCTCCATGTTAGTGATTAGTATTTGAAAAGTGTGAGTTGGACTTGCCCTTCACAGGTAAGAACTCATGATTATTCACTTAAGGGGAAGCTGAACTTGTGTGACTGTCCTTATTTGAGTTTTTGTCTATGAACTAACGTTTGTCTGGGGGCTCCCAGCTAGAACAATTGGTTGAGAATCCAGCTGCACTGTGTGATTTGTCACATGCTCTAAAACGAGATTGCAAGTATGCAGACAATTTCTAGTCCTTCTCTCATTCTGATGTCCAGGACAGATTTCTGTTCAGTCTCAGTCTAGTCTGGTAACCGACACTTTGCGTTGTCATGGAATGAGAGCAAGACTCTCCCCAGGTAATCCTAATACAGTATCTGTAGGCACTATGTCCTGATACATAAAGTATCAGACCAGAAGGTTTTCCTGACTCCCTCACAGAGTTGCTGAGGTGCCTTTTTCTTAATAGTGAAATGAGTCTAGTCACTCATATTCCTTTCTAGAAATGTTTGGCATTTGCCACTGAAAATTCTTTGGAGGGGGTAATAAATCACTTCAATGTTCTTTGTTGTACGTTGTTGTGCCTTGCACTCACATAATTTTGTTACTATGTTCTTAGAATTCTGCTTGAATCTAAGAATTTGAAGCTTTGAAGAAATTTCTGCTTTGAAGCAGAAAATTCATGATTCCCTGGAAGTGGTGGAATTAGATCTGTTGTGAATGTGAAATATCTTTATGACATCAGTCCAGCATGACCTTGTGCCAGGAAAATGCAGTAGCTGCTCATCTTGGGACAGGGGCCCAAGTTTCTATAGCTGTAAAGTTTCAACTGCTTTTCCAGCACACAGGGTTGGAGACATTTTGGGAGACCTGATCAGAGAAGTTTACCTTCTTGCTAGGTTTACTTCGTGGGAAAAATGAAGGATGTGTTGTGCCCACTGGCTGATTTACTGCAAAAAACTTAATGCTCAATTACCTGAAAAGAATAAGTATTTGTTAGAGAAATACATTGTGCTTGCTGTGCATCACACTGGTTTGGTCACTTAATAATAGAGGTGGAATTAAATGATGCAGGTAACTAGTGTCAGTGTGACACACAGAAATCAAATCACAGAGAAAACAGAGAAAAGGGAAAAATACCAATGACAAGTCAGCAAATGATTGTAGATAACCCTTGTACTTAGCAGATTTTCAGACCAGTTTTTACCCTGGCAGAGCATCTTGCCTTGACCCATCCCAGCATGTCTTTTGCTGAGAAGTCAAAACATCAGTACCATGTCTATGTGATAGGGCCATGCTTCTGCTCCCCTAGCTAGTTCTGTAATCTTGTAGAGATTGTTGTTTGTAAGTGAATGTCCCAGTTACTCCTGGGATTTCTCCTTCACCAGTTGGCTGACTGTGAGGACAGAAAAGCATGATGCCATGTAAGAGGAAGGAAGCCCCGGAATGGCTCTCTGTTATATTCCGCAATATTTTGTTGCACACCAGCACGACTGTTGCAGGGCAGAGCTGCTCAAGATCCCTATTACCTATTACCTCACATGGCAGAGGCTCAGGTGGCTGCAGCTCGGCATGGACTAATAGCCTTTATTCTGTTTCTCAGAGATGTGTTCAGCCTTAGCTGAATTCAGTGCTTATGCAGTGAATGTAAACTAACCAGATTAAAACGAGGCATAGCCGGGAGTTACTAGATTTGGAGAAGAATCTGTGACATACTTCTTAGTGACTGTTGTGTGGCACTGTGTGTTTGCTTGCTGCACTTCGCTAGGGAGGAGATTCAAAGTGATAATTGAGCCTTTTCATTGACCCGCATTGTTGAGAGACCTTAGTAAATGTTCAAAAATGCAGGCTTGGGTCTTGAAAGCTGCTCATGAACAAATCTGTGGTGTAGAATAGATTTATGGGAAATTATTAATGTATTTGCTGTTTCTGTCTGTCTCATATCAACACTATTTATTATGTGTTATTATTCACAGTGTTAGTATCTGTCAGTAAATACCAAACCACAGTCTTCTGTATTGCGTTTATGTTCACTGCTTACAGCGTGCCCTTGTGTATCTGCACTTCTCTACATGTTACATATGTCTAGGTATCATGGGTGCTGTCATCCTGTTATGTCTCAAGTTAGATGCATTAAACTCTTGCCAGCAGTCATATAAGTGGTTTGTAATTTTGGTATGAATTAAACGTATTTTGTGAATTTACATATTTTCATATTAAGTATGTTTTGTATATGTTTACGGTTGATTATATAGCACATAATTCTCTCTCTCTCTTTTTTTTTTTCAATAGGCAACACATTTCCAGCACTGGACAAATTTTTTATTTGTCTTTCAATTTATTCTTTCCTGTTTGTTGGGGTAAGGACACGGGGGAATCAAGCAGGATGTTTTCATGACTGTTTCAAATTGCAAATCTCAAATGTAAGGCTCACTAATAAGTTATGTTAAAGTTCAAAGAAAATGGTTTTTCCCCAGGGTTGTGTCTTGGCTTTTAATTATTTCTAATGGTGTAAATAATGGTTCAGTTCTATCTGTGTTTTTGACCTCACAGTACAGTGCTGAACAACATGACATTTAGCTTTGTGCTTTCTGTACTGTCTCTTCTGACCATCTAACTTCTTTGCAGTTAATAACATGAAAGTCCTTGAGTATAGGAACTGTTTCAGTGTGTTTATCCTTTAAAGCAGCTGGAAAAATGTGGGAGACTTAAAAGTAATGAAATGATGCTTTGTTCCTGTTGAAACTGCAGAGTCAAAGGAAGAATGATTTGCATCCTGTTCTTCTCTTCCACATGTCACAACCAAGGGGTCGAACAAACTTCAAATACTGACATATAAAAAGCACAGAGAAAAGGAATGACTCTGCTAGAGCTCAAGTAGCACATTTTAACATATATTTTGAATATTCTCTATATGCACATCAATAACTTAAAATAGAGATTCACAGAAATTCTTTTTTTAGGGTTTGAAACAGGTGGGATTATAGCTCCCAGGAAAATACTGATCCAGAAAATGTTGAACTTCTCAAAGTGTTGCTAAACTTCTGAGCTCCCTGAGAGGAATTTATAAAATTTTCTCTTTTATTTAGGTTTCTCTTGATGTATTCTACTGTCCTGTGCAGTCATTACAACTCTGCGCTCACAACAACAGTAGTTGGTGCCATCAAGGTGAGTTATGGAGTAGAAGAAGGAAATAAAAATGATCAGATAGACAGGGAAGATCATTGGCTCGGCAGTGATCTTGATTATACTTTGAGATGGAAACTCAAAATGAGGGCTAATACTCAGACACTGCTTGTGCCAAACATGGTTACACCGCAAAGTGACCCTGTTCTCTTGCACTGAAGATCAGGAATGCTCTAGAGAGCATTCTTAGTATTGATCTATTTTCATTTCTCCTACAAGAGAAACTCAAACCACTTTAATTTAAAGATGTACGTTCAGCCACATTTCATCAGGTACTATCCCTTGCCTCTGTTTATTAGGTTATTGTGTCTTAGTCAAGGTGCCTTGATGCAAATCCAGGTGAACTGATAGGGACTAGCCTGCTTTTACTTCAGGCTAAACTAGTTTCCCTTGTAGCTAATATATAGGGCTTTCATAGGTACAGAATAATGACTAAGCTGAAGTACGGAGTGTGCTTTATGTTTAAGTACCTTCGCCTCTGTTTGAGAGCTTGCGTTCTAGCTGAATGGACTATTTCATTTAGGCTTGTACAAATTCTGGTCAATTTGATCAACACCAAAACATGCATGTCTTAAAAATTGAACCCGTTGTCCTTACAGTCTGTTTTCTTTAACTCAGTTTAATCTAAAACTATGCATCTTGCTATGTATTGATGAGGATTGCTTTTGACTGATGATGTCTGGGAACATCCCTTACTGCCCGTGCACTTTTTTTGTAGGCCAGTGTGGAGAGACACACAGAGCTGTAAAGCTGAAAGAGCTGTAGTAAAAGATAAAACTTATGTAGCTGTGGGTGAAACACTTTCAGGATTCAAACTAGCTTAGGCACAGGAATAACAGTTCTGAAAATGCTCCCTTCCATGACTAAGGAAAACAATATCTTCAACATAACAAAATCTACAAAAGGAGGATGGTACTTCTCTTTCTACTTTTTTTTGTTTTTTGAAAGCTGCAAGATTAGTCTAGTAGTTTTCATTCTGTGGCCCTGAAAGTGTTCTTTTAAATTTTATATGTCTGCATCAAACCATTAAGTCAGAGCAAGATTATTTCTATTTTCTTAGATGTAATAATCTGACACACTCTGAGCAGCTTTAAAGCTGAGAAGCAGTTTGTGATGCATCAGTTTCCACCAGAGAAAGCAGAGACTGATGTCATTGTCCAGGCTAGCTGGGAAAACATTTGAAAGCAACAAAGTGTTGGTAAACTTCTACACACTTCTATGGCTTTCTGTCTGTCTTTAAGGGAAAATTTTTCCAAAACTTGATGGGGGTGGGTGAGAAGTAGAATCTTTAACTTTAAACTGTGCCTGTCTTGAACCTGTACCAAGTGATTTCAGTGCACATTTAGTTGGAAAAGTAAGCAGATAACCCTCTTAAGATAATAATAAAGTCATTTTATTGTAACTTTAAGGCATCCGTTTTATGCTGGAGAACCCAAACCCCACTTTTAAGAAATGGGATTTGAATTCCAAAGATGATAAAGAAATAAATTTCAAAAGGGGGCCTTAGCCCCATTTTACCTAATATCAAAGAGGTACATTTTTTTTCCTAGAAAGTCACTCATCACTCTCAGTACACTGTATGCATTTAGAAAACATACTGATTTTATTATTCTTTTCATTGCTACATTATCCATAGGACTGACATCCCCTGAAATGAATTTAAAGGCTGATTTTAGAGTGGTCAGCAACACAGCACAGCTATTTCCTTAGAAAAGTGAATTAGTTGATATCACTTGTATTCATGGAGATGAAGTCTGACTTAAATAAATGCATTACTTTTGTTTCCTTTCAGAATATATCCATTGCTTACATCGGAATGTTGATTGGTGGAGATTACATATTCTCCATGTTAAACTTTGTAGGGCTAAATATTTGGTAAGTGAAACTTGAATAGCTTTAATTTATTAAAGCTGAAAACTTCTTAGTGAGCTCTAGTTTTATGTTTCATTTGGTTTGGTTCATTTGGGTGATGGTGTTGTGAAACTACTGGCCTGAAGAAGCACTGCCTTAGGATGTAAAGTTCATTCCAGTTAGTTATGTCTTTTCATGTCTGTTTTCAGGTATTAAATCTTACTGTGGTAGAGCGTAATTGTGGAAATATGCTTGCAGTTTTACTGTGTGGAATTGAATTGGTTCTTTTTTTTTTTT
>VYXC01013184.1:42303-54778 GCA_013397175.1 Platysteira castanea
TTTTTGTTATGAGCAGCGGTTCTGAGCTGCAAGGTTTCCAAGTAAAAGCCAAGTGTTGTGTGGGAAGTGAGAACACTGACTGAATGAGTTGTGCCCATTGAATATAAGTTCTAACTTGTGAGTTGTTACTTTCTGTGCTTGATCTGTTGCATCTGTGTGCATGAATCTGTGTGAGTAACTGGTAGCTGATCTTTGTCTGCTCGGGGCTGCCTTCTCAGATGGCTTGCATAGCTCTGAGGCACTCCTAGTTTATGATAGGTTGTGTTTTTTAGCCCTGTGGAAGAAAATGTATGTACCTATAAAATGACATCTGTAACATCACATATCTCTGACACCACTGTTCATTCTCTTTTCTTTAGTATGGCGGGAGGACTGAGATACTCATTTTTAACATTAAGAGGAAATAGCAAGCCTGCACAACCTGGAGATGAAGAGAAAGCACTTCCAGTGTCAAAGAGTTAGGCAAAATACCTGCCTTGAAAGAGACTGAAGATACAAGTTTTGTTTAGGATTGCCAAGACCTTAAATAAGTATATGCTGGAACATATTTGGATCTACAAAAAAAATCTACCTCATTTGTCTCAAACATGCACACAATTCACTGGTTCAGAAATGTTCTTGCACACCATGTTTTTTACATGTAAACTAGTATGATTCCAGCTTTCTTTTTTTTACACTGCAAGCCATTTTATAGGAAAGAATGCTATCAGCAAATCTCAAGTTGTAAATTCCTGCATTTACCTGTACTTGGGTGCTATTTCAACAAGATCTGTGAGTTCTGTTTCAGTGACCGCTTGTAGTTTCTTGAGGCAAAACTCCCTGTAAAGATCATGAGGCTTGAGTCACCATTGCCTTATGCCATACGCAATCTTTGATATCAGTGAAGAGATGAAAGATCCTAGTGGTTCAGATTGATTTCACACATGTACTTTCTCTTGGGTAAATGGTATAGAACATATGGGGCAAAGAGGATATGTGGCCCCAGATTGTTCCCTGGGTAAGTGTCAACTAAAAAATTCAGGTTATGTCTGTGTGTGTTTAGTGTACGTTGTGTAGGCATTGTCTCCCTTTGTTTTTCTCATCCTCAATCACACCATGGTGTTCTGCTGCAATAGGCACTGTTGTTAAAAGTGAACCCTCATAACTTTGATTCAGATCAAGGAGAGTAGGGAAATGACAGGGGATTTTTTAATATTTAAAGTTTTTGTGTATGTGTGTGTGTCAGTTCCAACAAAGGTAAATCTATTTTTGTTTAGGTACATTTTTCTTTTTTATATCACAGTCACGTCCTCTGACACTTTGTCTGTAATAAGTACCTTGCTGCAGAGAAGTGGTGCTACTATGTACAAACATAGTAGGGAAGGGGAACATAGATACATGGAAGACAGACTTGTGTTGGAATGAGGAGAAATGGTTAGTGTTCCTTTGTGTCTTATATATACAGTAAAAGCTTATCTGGTACTAGTTTATGCTTTAACTCTAAGCAAGGAATCATAACAAGCCTGGGGATTACTACAGTAGGCACACCTGGCACAGTGGTTAAGAGGCCCAGACTGTGATAGTCTGAGTTATCATCTGGGACAATAATGCACTGTATCTATAGTTCCTTCTTAGAAAATACTTGATAATGCTTACTTGTATCTCTGAGGATAAAGTGTTAACCTTTGAAAACGTCACAGAAGCATTGAAGTGTTGGAAGACAGCAAAGTAATTAATCTTGTTGAAGTTCTCAATTCCCTGCAAGTATGAGCCAAGATTTTTGAAAACAATCAAATCAAAAGAAGATTTTGAAAGACTTTGATGTGGAAGCAGGGTGGTCTAATGACTTGTTTGATCCCCACTTGAATTAAAATACAGCTAAGAAAATCTGAAAAGCATTACTCTGTGTGGAGCACCTGAATGACCAGTCTGGATTAGCTCTAAGAAACATTTGGGTAACTGACACCAAAAGATTCAGGAAGTGACTGACCTTCCCACTGCCTGCATGGATTTGAATGGCAAGAAGAGCAGTGACTGCAGATACTAGAAGTGTCATTTAAAGGCACAGTCAAAGTGAGAAGAGAAATTTGAGCTATCCATTTTCTCACAGCTGGCTAAGAATGTGACTTTTGTTTTCTGTCTACTGAAGACCTGTGGAAGGAAAGTGTTGCTGCAAATATTTTTGAGTAATCTTCTGTTTTTAAAGATTTCCTTTATGCTTAAAAAACTTGCAATATTTTTGACTGTATTCTTTTATAAGACTCCTCTTTCTTCAGATCACCTCTACCTCCACAATTCCAATTACTGAACCTTAACTCTGTGCCATAAGACAAGGTATTGGAAGGTCTTCATTAATTATGAAGTTTGTATTAGTGCCATTTGATTGCAATACTGATGAACATACAATGGCACCTGCTAAATAAGATGCCGTTCCCACAAAAGAACACCTAATGTATGCATAAATTCATGAATATTTTGCTGTACCTTTTATAAATAAAAAGATACAGATTACAGTTTTAACACGTTTTTTGTTTAAATTGTTTTTTCTGTGGACAGACACATGTAATTGTCCCAAGCACATGCACAACCCAAGTATTTGCTTTTTATATGGTTAACTGCTGTAGTGTACTTCAAGTAGTTTCTTTAGCTCATTCTGTACCATAGTGGAAGTGGTTTTATTTAATTTATTTTTCATGTAATGTTTTTGAAGTGCTTCACACTTAGGTTTCTCACCTGAAATACAGACCTGACAATCATAGTCTTTATGACAGTGTTGCTCAGAATCATTTTAAAAATAAATTTATGAATAACAAAAAATAAGTAGTATCTAGAAGTACTAGCAACTGCTTGCATACTTTCACAAAGAAACTCAGCTTTAGTTGCTTACTATTGTCCTCTGTGTCTGAGATACCATTGATTCCAGTATATGTGCTGATTAAAACTCTGAAAATATGGGCTCAACCAGGCACAACTGTCATGTTAAAATTTAGGAAATTGCATGACTGTTTCATCCAGAACCTCAGTAATGTTGTCTTTCAGTTAATAAGATAGGCATTTAAAACTGATTTTTATTAGGATACAGCTTCTTACTTTTATATAGATTTCATATTAGTGAAATTATGGTTTTAAAAATTACATTCCTACCATTACAGGTGTCAGGGTGTATTTACAAGGAAACATACAAAGAAAAATAATTACTGGACCAGAAAACAATATTGTCCTGTACATCGATCTGTTCATGCTCTAAATTTTATGGGGATTTTTTAGCAGTGACCTGGCTGTAGTGAAGTGAGATTAAGTGAGAAAATGTGGTCACCCAAGGAACTTTCTACCCATTCACTCTGTAAAGATCTTGCAATGATTCCTGTGGAAGTCAGAGAGGCAAAAAAACATTACCTCAGGAAAGAAACTTAGACTGGGGTCAATGAAGAATTCTTCACATTTGTAAGATTTAAAAAATTTTCCTCTCATTGTCTTGTGCTAATTTACTTATACTAGGCCCTTGAAGATCTGTAGACATATTCGAGATTTATTATGAGCCACAGGAAAAGAAAATGGAAACAGAACATGGAAGTGCAGAAGAGAAGACTGGCAGCTGTGGAAGTTTGTGTTTTGATTCCATCATCAAATAGAAGGGATTTTTCTAAATTTTGGGGGCATTAATTTAAAGGAGATATTCACAATTATTTTTACTTGTGGGAAACAGTAAAACCTCTTCAAATTTAAAGTATTCCTTGAACAGTGAGTGATTCTTAGGGGTTTTTATAAGTGTTTGTAAATACTTTCACAAATGTAATATTTAAACCATTTTTTTTTAATTTGACCAGGTTTACTTATGAGGTAAAGCATGAGGGGAAAATTAAGAGAGCTTTAGTGTGAGGAAACTGGGTTGTTGTTAAGCTAAGACAGTAATGATTTTTTATCTTCTTGTTACAGATAAGCTAGTGTTACCTGTCTTGTGATTCAGACATTGTCTTAACTTGTAAAGCATCAGCACAATTGTGGGTTTCCGTCTGAAGGTGTCAGTAATGTGACATGATAAATATTTTCTTCTGGTTTCAGTGTGAATTTGTCCTGGAAATGTCTGAGCTACAATTTAAATCTTCACTGTAAGAGGTAGTGTTGATGTCTGTTTGGAGTTTAGACCGCTCTTTGGTCTCTATGAATGGTAAACAATGACAATAAAATTAGTTTTTCGGATTTGTGTAGTTTCCGAAAAGGACTGAAACCTTTCCGCTAAAGCCAACGTCAGAAATCATTGTTTAGTTTGGATTTTCTCAATAGTTTACAAATCTGGGTGTAATGTAGTGGTGTTACTCTAATCTAAATCCTGGACATTTCCTAGAAAAATGAAATCATGTGATTTGACTAATCTTGTCACTTCTCTGCCAAGGCTCAGAGACTAGCCCTGTGCTGGAAAGAGGCATTTTCCAGGCAGAGAGTGTCTGATTCGTACAAGCTCGCTACCTTCACTCGCCGTGGAAGTGTTCCAGCATCAGCTACTCAGTCTTGTTGGGGGTCTGATGTGTTTCTGGACTCTGGTAAAATGCATCAGATTTATGAAATACCTTTCCCCACATATCTGGAGTTCTTTGCCTTAGGCTTTCTTTCGGTCAGTGGGAGAATGGTTAGGTAAAGGAAACTGCTTCATCTTCTACTTGTAATTGGGTGGTGGATTGTTGCATTACTAACCAGGAATGGTTTTATTTGCATTTCTTTACCCTGTTCCTTCAGGGTGAAACACAGTGTCCACTACATATGGTTTGCTTCTTTCCTTTTTGTTTTCTCCTAAAACTTTGGGTTTATGAGCCTGAAGGTTTTGTGTACTTAGGGAGAACAGAAAACTAGTCAGACTGGTAACAGCTCACACCCTGGTATGTAGATATGAATTCTCTCCCTGTTGCTACTTCTGATGTTTTCTATCTGCTGCAAATGCTTTCATTTTAACAACATTGCCTACATCCTCAGTTTCCTGGTATGTGAAGCTGCTAGTTTATGTCTAGCATATGTTCTCCAGCTTTCAAAGCAACTTTTTTTGTTCCTGGTGATGCTCCTCCAGTGTGGTTTTTTTTCCAGATTGCTGACCTAGCCATAACAGTATCGTTAATAAACTAAATGTACTTTAGTCTAAAATCTTCAAAGGCTGCAAGTTGGCAGTGCTTTTTAAAAGATAGTATGCATTCTCATAAAATAACACAAAGTTCAATAAGCACCTTTTTCTTCCTATTGATCACTGACATTTTTCTCAAACTTCTTGATGATCAGTACAAAGCAGGAATGAACAGGTGCTGCTGTTCCTGAGTTCCCTGGCTGCCGATGTTGCTGATGGCAGTTTCTTGCTAAGAAATGACCTGAGCAGTAGACCTGTGCTTGATTCCTTTTTCCTGCATTAGGCTTGATGTGACTAAATATATTAATTTATTAAATCTATAAAATAGACGAATTAAATATATAATTAAATATATAATATATGTTTAATTACCACATCTCATAGTGGATTAATAAATTAAATTCATTCCTGTGTAGAAGACCTGCCTGAATACCAGATACTTCTAAGGCAGTGCAAAGGTCTCATTTTGATTTAAGTGAGGCAAGGACCTCCTACTGTGTATGAGATGAGGAGCAACATGTGGAAATTTGTGTGTAAAATCTTTCTTTCCATTTAAGGTTGGAAGACTTGTTTCCTTTAATGGACTTTTATGCTGTTTTTTTATAAACAAAGTCTTCTGGCCCCAGTAACATTCATAAGGCTCAGATAATTTCCTTTGTCATGTGGCATGTGAGATTCTGAGAATCATGAAAATTAAAGCTGGCATGTGGAAGCTTGTTTCTCAGCAGACTCCTTGCTTTTCATCTACAGGTCTGCTAGGAAGTTAAATATCCACCACTGCTTCACTGGGATCTCATTTCCCTGTGAAATGAGAGAGTAATTGCTCTTCTGTTGGCAACACATAACCATTCAAAAACACCTTGCTTTCTGTGCCTCTGGCAATGCAGAAGTCCTTAATACACTTTTTTTAAAATAATGACTAATTTTTCATTTGCTCTAAAACTGACCAAGTTTACCTTGAAATTGCTTTGCTACTTTATTTCTTCTGTATTTCTAGGGTGATAAGGATTTTTCTTTCTGTAGTTCCTCTTTGGTATTTATATGCACAGTGTTTAAAGTTCAGGGTGCTTTACAAATGCCAGCACTTGTTTATTTTCCCAGTAAGACTACATCCAAAAGTAAACTGTGTAGTACAGCTCTGAAGGAAGAACATTTTATAGATTGTGGCAAGTTTGCTATGATCTTTCCTTTCAGACAGAAATCTTATGTGAGAAACTGTTGTATCAACTTCAGTTATCAATTAGTCTTTATCTCCTACCTTTCTGCCACCAACATATAAGTACAAAGCTTGAAAAACAGAAATTGTGAAAATACATACATGGAAGAAAATTCTGCCAGCTCTTAGGCAATTGACTTACTGCTGGTTGTTGACACCACTGGAAGTGAGAGCAATAACTACCTCCTATACCACATGGGCTGCAACATGGGGGAGAGACTTGCTTTGAAGACAGAAAGTGCTGAATGATCTAAGACATGCATAGGTCACAAGGAAAAGAAAATTTAGAAGATTGATTCTATTCTTCAGTGGAGACATTTAGGTTGCATTGTTCAAGAAATGCAGATGATGAGGATTAAACAATTCAGAGAGAATAAGCTAACCAGATCTCCAAATGTAATCCCTATCCTTTTTGCTTTCTCCAGTGGTCATAGGAGCAGGAGATGGGGTTGGAAAAGCGTATTCCTTCAGGTAAAATAGATTACCTACCCTTCATTTTATCTTAACAAAATGGCAATTGCTATCCCTCCATTAGTGTCTTAAAGTTAGTAAAATTATTCTAGAATTAAAACTGTGACAAACGTGGTCCTAATCCTTCTCTCCTGTATAACCAGAATAGCATTAATCAGATTCTGAAAGGAAACCAGTGCTGCATTTCAGAGGAAAGCCATTTGGGCCTCAGTGGTCTCATCAAACCAGGGAACTAAAACGAGCAATTCAAAAGAGGGCCTATTGTCTGTCCAGAGAAAGAAGTCTCCTAAATTGTCTCTTTTCCCCCCAATTTCCCAGCTAATCTGCAGTGGGTTGGTCCAGTATTAACACACAAAATGTAATTTTCTAGCCCATACACTTGCAAAGACATTTTCAAAGCTATTTCTGAAATAACCAATAAGGGAGAAATTTGGAGAAATTAATATAAGCTACAAGTTATGGAAAGTATAAGGAATCCTAATGGTTTAAATCAAAATCTGGAGCTCTAGGAGGCTGCACAAGGAAGATCTCTGTGCTATCCCTGTAGCTGCTTCTGTGCGGAGTCACAACGAGCAGTACCTTTCCTATTCACCCGTGCTGGTCAGCACTGAGGGCAGCCTGGCCTTGTGCTGGGTTGTACCAGCCTTGCTCTTGCTGACTGTGACTGAGCAGTACATTCTCTCCTTGGTGTCTTCCTTCTAAACTCTCTTCCTTTCTAGAAGTTAAACATCAATGTACCATGAGCTGCTGTCTTCAGAGCTGACATGGTCGGGTGACAAAGAACATCCTGTAACAGAAGTTAAAGAGCCTGTATGAAAGAGCAAGAGTTTAGATGTGATGCCTTCTTATAGATTATAGAATATATTTCATAGGAAAAGAAAACAAATTGATTTTTGAGTTGATTTACAGGATTTTTGCACTAGTCTTTTCACTGTGCATTGTTTAAACACCTACCTACCTTATGACTTCCATTACTGGAAATGACAATACAATAACTACTTTTGAAAGAACATTGAATGCAGAAAGCTCAAAGACCAATACCACATATTAGAGTTTAGCATTTGGTGTAGTTGTGATAAAAAATCCCATGGGAGGGAAAGGAAAATGCTGCCTCCCATCTACTCACTGAGTTGCTGTAGTAATAAGAATGGTCTGATGAATACATAGGTCAGGGGTAATGGGATGGGATCAATACAGGGATAGCAGTCATCAGAAATGCCTAAACATTATTACCGTGTCTCTGGGTGAATTGCCCTGTTTATGCAGCTCGCTGAACTAATTTTCTGTGTGAGCGCCTGGTGATATTTCATCCATATGAAAGCTGCAAGAACCTGTGAATGTCTAGATTGGAGCCTCTGGCATTGTTCTCCTTCTTTTGTGCTATACAGGTTATGCAAGAGTAAATCCCATTAAAAGGCCAGCAATAACACGTGAATGGCTGCGTTATACCGTAAGAAAGAGTAAACCAACTACTGTCCTTTTTTTTAAACTTGGCTAGATTTTGTGGAACATTTGTTCATTATTTTTGGCATTTGTGGGATGACTGAGAGTCATCCTTCTCCATGCTGAGATGTACCATCCTCTCCAGGTGGTCCCTTTGATTGAAGCTGTGCTCAGCTACTGCTGTGTGGGACAGATCCCAAGCCCACACCACATGAGCTCATAGCTTGGCACATCATCTTGCTGGCTGAGGTCTAAGCACGCACTTGTGTGTGGCTTGTGGATAAATAAATCTGATCCTGCTGTTTTAATATTTGTGCGCCTTCAGAGCTTCTGGCTCAGCACTGCTGTCTTGCTGCTCTGATGTCAGGGTACAAAATTCTCTGATGTTCTTCTGGTGTACGTTCCTCTGGTGTTATGTACTGATGTGAAGGCAAGCCTTGTTTGATGGGCACAGTCTTCTAGAGTATTAGTTTCAACGTCAAGTGATGAATTTCTTTCTGATGTCCTGAGCTCAGGCACGCGCTGATAAGGAGTCACAACTAATTTAAGGACTCCACACATGGTAGCATACCCTACAGTATACTAAGGAGAGCAGTTTTTGTGTTTTGGGAGGCTAGTGGAATGCAGTTTCCTATATTCAGTGTTTTATGTGGTTCATTGGGTAAAACTCAGCAGACTGAGGTCCAGAGAGAGATTGGAGTATAGGAGGTTCAGTACTCTTGTTTCCGAGGCTTATGGCTGGATACAGGACTCTGCAAAGTCCCTTAAGCTCAAAAGCTGCCTGGGGCTGTGTGAAGAACCTGGCAACTGTGAGGTCTCAGAACACTACTTAGGTGATGCCAGGACACAGACCTTTAGTTTCCCAAGCTTGTGTTAAGAGGCAAGTGCATATAGAACTCAATCTCATCCTCTTCTGAATGAATATCCAGGCTTCCCTGAAAGGCTCTACCTGTATTTTGAGTCGAGGAGTGATTTTGAATGACTGGCCTTCTTGAGAATGAAGAACCTGACCTTTTAATTGACTGTTGTGATGTCAAAGTGCTGGTATTTTGGATCTAGTTTGCTATACTTATTTGAAAAGCCAAGCTTCTGTTACACTTGGTCCATGAGTTCTTGGGCAGATAGGGTTTAAACTCACCAGACTTACAATAAGAAAGAAAAGCAAGTCATCTGTGAGCCTGTTGCTAGTCTGACACATCTCTACTCAAGGATTAGCACTTCGGGTACTGTTGTAGTCTTGTTTGTTCTGCTTTTATGGTGTAATAACTACAGATGTGCTTTATCATCTGCTACTGGCATAGCACCTCAGACATACTGGTTTTATGGACAAGGCCGTGGCATAGCCTGAGATTTATAGTTTGGCCTCTTCACTCTACTTACGTGATGTCAGGGCATAAGCAGGGTGTTGTGGCTCACGTGGTCGCTATTCTTGTTACTGTTGATGATTCATCACCCTCTTACAAGTCAGCCCAGTGCTTGTGTTCAATCAGTGCTTCAGCAGACCATTTTGAGACAGGCTTCATTCGAGACTTCATTCATTTATTAATTTAGCAGCTCCTTGAGTCTTAAATGTTTGTTTCTTTCCCTGAAATTCTGAGTAGTATTACTGACAGTATAATACCTGTTAAATATGATCTGAGTTTTCCTGCTCTAGTTGCAAAGTATTCTAGTTTCTCCACTTGATCTTGGATTTATTCCTGGAAATACTGCTTTTCTCCTTGCATTGTACAGAGCATGCAGAGCTAGCAGAAAGATTGCAAGGTCATTCTGCCCTGTCATCTCAGTTCTGGTCTGCTGGACCAAAACCAGGGCTGAAATTTTTGAATCATACTTAGAATGAATGAGTCTTTAATTCACAGGGATCCTACAGTTCTAAATCCCAGTTAAAGAAAGACAGAAGTTAAAACATAAACCATATCAGTACAGTCCTAGAGAACAGAGAAGGATCTCTTTTCTGGGAGGTAGGAAATTATAGTAGGCAGCTACAGATTCTACAAAGCATTATTAAGGATTTTAAATTATTACATCTAATAGCCCATGTAGAGTATAATGAATTTGTCAAGGTAAGTGTAGCACTTACATGCGTGCTTTGAATTTAAAACCTATCTTGCCTTTCATGAAGCTTTATTGTTTAAAAAATCAACTCAGACTGAGCTGTAAAAACATGCTAGAAAGTGCAGAGGGACTTAATACTTGTTTAATGTAGGTTTAAACTTTTTAATCATGCATTTTTGAGATTCCAGAGTGCTGATTCTGCTTGAATTTTCTTCATCATTAGCCCTGTTTCTAAATGCTTAGTTGTCATGATTCGTTATGGCTGGAGTTGGTAATAATGATCTTACGTTTTGGCAGACTGAGTCTCTGGAGCATTTTAGTTTTTTGCCACTGGGAGTCAGGATTTCCTAACATATGCAGCTGCACATTACACAGTGCTGGGAGGCAGCGCTTATTCTTTACTGTGAAGGGAAACACCTTTCTTTAACGTCAAAGTCTTTGCACATTAGGAAAATTCTCTGTGCTAAAGACATCTGCACTAAAATTAATTTTGTCGTTTGAAATATTAGGCCAGATTTGACCTTTCCTGCAGGTGGTCAGGGAATTCTAAGCACAGTTCTTTTTGTTTGCTTGAGGGTGTGTTTGTATCTCATGATATGTGCCATGCCCTACAAACCCTATTTCTGAGCAGGATTTCACCTTTTCTACAGGGCTGAGGAAGCAAAAGAGATTAGTCTGGTGCATGGCCTCCCCTGCCTTGAGAAATGCCTTATATTTCTGGTTAGTGTGGTGCACAGCAGCAAGAGCAATGCCTCTCCCTTGATAGGTAACAATTCTATGAGATTACCCTAAACATGTGCTTTTAGCAGAAATACAATGAACCCTTAGCAGTAAGAATCCTTTCTTAGTTAGAGGGGGTTTTCTATCAAATGAAATACAGAGATAAAGCTGATGTGATCCTGAGAAGCCCAGTGAAGCAGAACTTTTTTTGTTTTACGTATGACATGGCTGATACTTGGTCTTGGGTCTGAGATGCAAAAATTAAAAGAATCCCTATCCAAACACCCCCAAGTGACTGAAAGGAGCAAGTGGCCCTGGAAACAGAGACCATATATCTGATTGAAAAAGCCTTGGGTCAAACTCCTTGAAGAAAAAGGAAAATCTACCAATACATAGGCAATTATAGTTCTCTTCTTGAGACCTTCAAGTGGAGTACTTAAAGCAGACTTTTGAAACCCCAAAGCACCCAAGTCTGTGCAGGTGTCTTTGGAGCACTGATCAATTATGTTAGAGGATCTCCAAAAATACAGAATTTTGAGAAAAGCTGAAAATGCAAATAGTTGTTGCTGATGCCTTTAGCAGGGAGTAATCCCCTTGTACTCTTGATGGAGAAAATTTTTGAACAAAGGTCTTCATTTCTTAGCATTCTCTGCATTGTTTCATGAGAACCCAACAGGGCAAACTGTTTCCTCAAATAGTTTTAAGAAGAAAGTGTTGCAGGGAGTCAGCTGTGGAAATGAATGGATCTTCAGTGGGTGGCCTTTGCCAGTTATTTCTTCTTCTGAGCAAATCTGGTTCTTTCAGGTGACATGAGCTTTGTGTTTTGTGATGGCTAGTTTAGCTCTCTTTCTCCTTTCTCTCATGAGCATTTTTCTAGTTTTAGTTTCATCTTTCTTTATGCACGCAACTCAGCTCAGCTACCACTTGTTAATAACTTCATTTCAAAAGCTGGGGCCATGTTCCTTTCTCTGGCTTTGCCTAAAACTCTGATGGGCATGGGAGGCCTCAGACAAACAGGAGAAATCCATTCTCTGTTCTGCATTTGTTCTGCAGATGGTAATACCAAATTCACCATAAATGGATTGTTATGTTAAATAGTTTTTGCAGCTATAAAATTCCAGCTATTGCCAACGCCTTTGTGGATGCATATTTGTGTGACTCTATTTTGAGTATTTAGGCATCGAATTCACCATTTTTCTTTGATTTCTTTATTTTTTTTCTTTTAAGTTTGCATCTAATTAAGAAATAAGAAAAGAAAACAGTTAAAATTTATCCATGTATCGCGCATCAGATTTTATTTCTATTAAATAAAAATCAATAAAGTCCAAATACTTTCTAGCTTTTAGGCCTTCAATTCAGTAGGCTTAATGTACTTCCTCAGGAAAAAAAAGCGATGATGGAAGGTGATGCTGTAAAATGACTGGAAAGCCAGCAATGTGTCTAGGCTCCCAAACCCAAATTAAAAAAAAAAAAAAAAAAAA
>VYXC01013184.1:54801-74036 GCA_013397175.1 Platysteira castanea
CTGGGAAACGTCATGTGGTTTTCACTCTGTGAAGACATTCATTCATTTGAAGTTGGCTCCAATTATTTATTTTTGTTCATATAATTGGGATTCATTTTTTGTCCAGTATATTTTTCTTGTAAGCGTCCAAGATTATACAGTGAAGGAAATATTTTGGAAGTCTGTAGAAGACTGATTAATTTATTAATTTTTGGCCTGGTTTTAATATCTCTTGTTTATCAATTAGGCAAGTGACAGGTGAATGAAAACAATTTTAAAAATTCATTATTGTTGTTTTTTGCAAAACTGTAAAGAAATGAGAAAATTCTTGTTGCCTTACTGTTTCCTAACAACTTTTATATTCCTCTCTTGTACCTGGCAAGAAATGGATTAACTATAGTGATGATAAGGAGAACTTTTGAAAAACTGAATTTGGTGTTTGTCTCAAACTTATCCTCCTATTTACAGGGATCTGCAGGTCTTTTTCCTTGGTACATTATCTAGCACAGCAGGGTGCTGGATATTGCTACAGCTGTACTTGCAGGTATTGCTCCAATACTAAAACCTTCTTTATATTTCTGTGTCCCTTGAGCCCTTCTAGACGTGGATCACCCTAAAATTATATGCTTTCTTTCAAAGAGTGTAATGGGTGAAAAAAAGAGGGAATGTGTGCTCTTTACTGCTCTTAAAATCTGTAAATATGGATAGTTTACCTGTAAAGTAGTTTTTGGAACACAGCAAAGGAGGACGAAAAATGAAATCTAAGTACCAGATTTGTTTATTGGTTGGTTGGTTGGTTGGTTGGTTGGTTGGTTGGTTGGTTGGTTGGTTGGTTTTTTTAAGGCTTTCAAATTACATTTGGCTCTTCATGAAACAGTTAAATAGAGTGCCTTTAGAATTAATGTTCCCTTTCTTTTCTTCAAAGGAAATTAGCCATTAATCCTGGTGGATGTCTAGTATAAATACTTTAAGATTGACAGTTAGACTTTATTTAGGAGTCAAATGAGTTTTTATCCTCCATTAACTTTACAGATTGCTATAACGAAAATCATTCTTTCCACTGTCTCTTTTACTATACATGGCTTCTATCCAGCAGATTCCTTGATTTACATGTTTAAAAGTATGTGTCACTCCAAGACTATACCTCAGTTGGAAAGACTTGCCTTTAAGGAGGCTTAGCAGCTGACTCCAACAGTGTATCAGGTCCAGGATACTCACCTGAGAGAGCAGCACATCTCTCAGGGATGTGGCAGACTTGAGTGAAAACGTCTGCAAATTTTCAACGTGCAGCTACCAAAATCAGGGTTTGGACCCAGAAATTTTCTATCCAACATGCCTCTCTTTTTTTTTTTNNNTTTTTTTTTGTGGGGCTGGATAAGCTTTTTTTCCTCTTGGAAAGCAAGGGGTGTCTGATGAGGAAAGCTGTAAATTCCTCCACACTGTGACTGATTACAAGGCCGTCCACTGGACACCTTCCTCGCTGAGGGTAATGAAGGACTTGCCTGTCCTGAAAGGTACTGCTGGGGTAGCCTACCCTGCAAACACTCCTGCACCTTCTGCACAGACCCATGGCTTTTCACTTGTGTGGCAGCAGCAGTGCTATCCACGTAATCCAAGGTGCAGGGAAGTGTGTGGTGTGACCCCAGAGGTCAGGCTGCACTGATGGGGTTTTGACACGGTTCTACCTGGCTGTGGGCATAGCCCTTCTCACAGCTTGCTGACATTGGTGGCAAATCCCAGTGAGGTCTTTCTATAGTTTTCAGCAGGTTTTGGCTGGTGTCCAGGGTGAGTAATCCGTTATTTATTGTGTCAGGTTGGAAATGAGTATCAAAGTAGATGGCACAAACAAAAGGAAAGAGAGAAAAATACAGCAATCAAAAGCATAGCATATCTGATGTGAAGGCACTAAAATCAGCAGGGAGGTCTGGACACATTGCTCTTGTTTCCTTTTTTTTTTTTAACATCTACACCACACATTTTTTGCAGTCTCTTGGACCTTATATTGAGAAGACTTGCTGCATTTTCAAACTGATTGTATTATTTGACTAATTATGCTGCCACATCTGTTTGGAAACTGAATACTATAAATTAAAAGAGCCTAAACTGTGGGTAATTACAGAGATCTCAAGTGTTTGGCTTTCCAAGTTCTGTGGGCCACAGGTGTGTCTGGGAACAGCACTCAGGGCTGGAGCCGGCAGAAGTCCACAGTAAGAGAAACATTTCTCTAAAAACACACTGGAATTGAAAACCAGATTTCCATTCATTCAGACTGGAAAGCTCTTTTAAAATCAGATAAAAGATACCAAAGTAGGTGTTACAGAGGGCAGACAAAACCATTACCCCTGGTACACTGCTCATTCAACACATTTAGTACTGTGGTTGTGAAACACTGATCAAACAACAATACCAGGGGATTAGAAATGATGGAATGGTACTAACTACACTCCTGTTTCATTTCTTCTGCTTATATTTTCTAAGCAAGCTGTACAGGCAGAGCTAGGTCCTATTTGCAGAATGATACCTTAGTACTTGTTTATATGACCAGGATCGGTACCATTTTGTTGTTAAAGCCAAATAGACAAACAAACAAAAAAGCCACTTCTGCAAAATATAAAATTCCTCTTCACAAGTGTGGTTGGGCCTTGTAGGGTTTGGAAGGGATTTTTATTTTTTATTTGTTTTGATTGATTGTTTTGGGGTTGGTTTGTGGAGGGGGAGTATATTTTTGGTGGGGTTTCGGAAGTTTTTTTGGTAGAAACAAATCTTTATTTAATGAAAAATAAGGTGTGTAATCCTCAGATAGAGTGAAAATACAGCTGTATCAGTTCAGATTAGTGGAGCATACAGTTAACGAATTTGGATTAGTGATGCAGGAAACTATGCAGAAGTTATGCCTGCTAATATAGAATAAAGTAATGAATAGAAAAAGGAACCCATGCAGCCCGGGACAAAATATACCTTGTTTCTGCAGAGACCTGTGAAGGTGCTAATTCATTCAGCTCTCCTCCCTGCTGTAGGCTGAGTTTCCAGTCTGCTCTACTGTGTCCTCTGCCTCTTGTCCTGCCTGCTCCAAGAAATGAGCAGGTAACAAAGTGGGTTCAGTGACTAGCATAAAACAACTCATTCTACATATCCTTTCTGCATTCTAAAAGGCTCTCAAAAATATCTGTTATGCCTTGCTGATCCCTAAAGGTAAACTTCTCAATTTGCTTTCCTATCTGCAAATTTCCATGGAATATGATCACCATCTTACACTGACTGCTTCTCTCTTCATATTCAGATGTTGCTGTAGTACTTCAAAAGGGCTTTTCTAGAAAGATCTGTTCTCATGCCACTTGGGCATTCATTTTGCTACCTTGGTTTTCAGAACATTTTCGTAACTCTCTAAATTCTAAATAGAAGGGGAGTGATTCTGGAATGTTGTATATCCTAAACAACTTCATGCTTTATTCTGGTTTATTATCTTTTTGGTAAATTTCAAAAAGCAGCACGTTATCCTATCAGACAAGTGGATTCCCAAGTGGTCTGAGGTCAGAAGGAGTTAGATATATAAGCCTTAGCGATACATCTTATAACACATTGAATTAACCAACTTGGTTCCACTTTCAATTTTCCTTGAATTAGTTTTTACTCCACGATTTAAAAAAAAAGAAAAAAAAAAATAGACCATAGGATGTGCCGGTGTTTGAAAAGCTAGGCTTTTTGCTTCTAGCACACTTAGGACTTTAAACAGAGGTGAAATGTCTTGTGTCTTCAAAGACAATCATAAATCTTTGTCACAGCGAGGGAGAGAAATAAGAAACATTGGAAATTGTTTTTTGGCTCTCTCCTTTACAGAATTGTTATAATTTTCTGAAGAGCTATCCCTGGATATTTCATTTGTCAGCATGAGAGTTTTATTGTTTTTTAATATGTTGGTTTATTCCTAAAAGAGATGGAGGAAAGCCATCTGGAGTGCCTGTTTGTCTGCTGACAGTGCTGGTTGCAGCAGTACAGTTCTGTACAGACAAGGAGTTGCAGAGAAAGTCCAAATGGCTTGTTTGATCCTCATTTGTATGTTGCTCTAGTTTTGGCTGCCCTTCTGATCGCCCGCGAGAAAGATGGCCACAACATCACTACAGTTTTTAAGACCATCTCATTTTGTTTATAGAGCTCTTCAATCAGAAGGTCACTGTAGGTGTCTGCTCCAGCTGTTGCTCTGTTCCTTCCCACTCACTGCATTTACACTCACAATGTCCTTTTATTTATAGTTTTGCCATTCGCCCAGCCTGGGATCATGACAGGGTCATTTGCCACTAGAGTTGCTTTTATAGGTTGAAGGTTCAAAGGATGTTTTGTCCCTTTCATACACAGACCTGCAGCTTAGAAAGAGGGCAAGGAAAAGGGCACTCCTTCCTCCTTTCTTCTGTCACAGAGACAGATGTCCTCTAAAACTGCACACAAGATGCAACCCAAATCTCAGATCTGCAGTCAGAGTGCTTGCTGTTTCCTCAAACTGCATTACTCGAGTAGCATAAGATGGTCAAGACTTGCACTTTGCAAAGAGCTTTGAGGGGCAAAGAGGAACAACTGGAAGGGAGCAATTTAACCTCATCCTCCAGCAGAGGTTCTGATTTGTTGCAAATTGTCCTGCTGGACTCAAAGCCAGCTTTCTGCATCCTTGCTCTCCTGCAGAAGCTGGCACAAGGCCACTTCTTACTGAATGAGCACCAAGGGATGAGACAAAATTTCTGGGTAATAATTCAGCAAGTCTGATTCCTATTCAAGGCAATGCTCTTCATCTTCTGTATGATAAAATCAGAATCCAAACCAGCAGAGACATTTTCCTGAAAGCCTTATGCACTTTTGCCATGTGCGTGCACCTGAATTCCCACCACTCACGGAGAACCTGCAATCCGATATTCTATTGACATTTCCAAGCTTTGCCTGTCACTTTTTCAGCAAACTTCATCTGGATTTCAGGTTGCCCATAAAACTTGAAAGCAGGTTTAGTAGCAAAAATTTACAATGTGAACATCTAGTTAGAAGAGACCTTACTGGGCCCCTTTAAAGGGGAGCCTTGCCTTTAAAAATGAGTAAATAAGAGTTTCTACTTCTTTTCCTCATGAAACTTCATTGAAAATATGAACAGCAATAAATCAACTGCTGAGAAAAATGACAGTGTACAGCTGGGCTCCACTCCTGCCTAGTAATGACATTGGAAAAATCGCACACATTTCCCTTTCCCTTCTAATTGACCTTGTAAAATTTAAGCTCTAGCCTCCCTAAAATGCCTTTCAATGCTGCAAAATCCTGAAGAAGGTTCAGTCTATGGAAGTGCAAATGTCAAAACAGGCAAGGAATTTTTTGAAAATAATGCAGAAAATGCTGTATCACATCCAGCCTTGTTTACCCCTCCTCCTGTCTAAAAAGATAAGTTCCACTTGTTAAAATGCTCATCTTATCCATCAAAATTTTTTTAAACCATTCTACAAAGCTGTTCTTACATACAGGGTCTGGCATCCACATTCATTTGTCTGATGTATGCTGACAGTGTTAATCTATAAATATTATGATAACCAGGGAAAGAAGTCCTGTGTGGTTTATTTCTGAATTTGTTTTGTTTTACCTTACTGAAGGACTAAATGTTTAGATTTAATAAGAAAAATTCCATTGATTTAAGGGCATAAATTCATCCTGTATTTGCCAGACCATTTCCCTGAAAACAACCAGGTAGACTGAGAGTTATGCTTGTGCTGTACTATTTCTTAAAGTAAGAAAGTTGATACAATTGTTAACTGTGCAGTGGACATTACTAAACAAGACATCTGGTTCTTTGTCTTATTACTTAGTACAACTCTCCCTCTCTCGGTAGATACAAACAGGTTTTCTTTGGTTTGGGGTATTTTTATTTAGTTACAGAGCTGGCCACAGATCAAAAGGTGAAGGTTATGCAAACTGATTTTGCTAAAAATTCAGTGTATGAGAGCATTGAAAAAGATCTGAAAGACTTGGATATTGGTGTTTTGGGTCAGTCACTAAGGTCTGTTAATTGACGAGTATTTTATTGCTGTAGTGTATTAAACAGACCGTTGTATAAATGATGTGTCATAAGGACTTATTAGCTAATGCTTAAAACCAAGCATACATAATGAGCCTGTGGCTCATTGTCTGGTATGACTCATGAAGCAGCAGTGAAAAGATGGGGTTGTTGGGGTGCGTGTTTTTCGTTCTTTGTATGTTTGTTAAGTTCATTGTATAATGGTTTGCCCCCCACCCCTATTAAAAATTGAAGTTGGTTTGTCCCTTCTCCTCCTCTCCCCTCCCATTTCCCTAATAAAGTCAAACCCTGCCCCCGAGCACCTGTCCATCACCCCAACCCCTCCCTTTATTCCAGACCCTTCCCTGTCAATCCCCTAAACCCGGCCCTCGGGCCTTGTCAATCACCCTCTGCCCTTGCCCCCTTATCTAGAAAGTTCTACGCAGTTCGATACTCCATTGGCTCCTTCGTATGTCAATTACCCAAGTGTACCCTCATTGGTTCTATGCAAATGTGTTCCCTCCCTTGTCCCCGCCTGTGCCCTTCAGCTATTGGTTGTCTGTATTCTCCGCCCCTGGTTTCCTCCCCCCTTTATAATCCTGTGTTCCCTANNNTGGGCGGCAATACCAGGGACAGCCGTAGGGGGTCTTGGAAGGTTTTTTAATTTTTAAAGAAAATAGTGAAACAAAAGAAACAACAGCAACAAAACACAAACAACTTTAGCAAGAGTCTGTTTTTCCGTTCCCCAGAGTCAGCACTCATCAGTATTGGTGACTTCAGTGAGAACAAGACTTGATGCTAAATAGTGTTTCTCTTCACATGCATCTCAAAATCTTCTGGGTCTTCAGGAGAAGCAACTTGTTTAACTAGGTGAACTATGCACTTTGTCTAGGTTTGGTTCTTAACATTGTATTTTCCCTGACTAGTTAACAATGTTGGAATGCTTCACAATCCTCTTCCATGCCGTTTCCTTAATGGGCCAGACACAGAAGAGGTAGGATTATTTTGTGGATTTCGACATCTAATATAACAATGAGGAATTGTAATATATTGAACAAGGCACAGGTTTTGCCCCTGCTACAATCAAGTATTAACTGTTCAGTTGGGTTGGAAATTAACTGGGCCTGAAGAAGCATATTTTGATTTGGTTTTAATGCTTGGAAGAGCTTGAAAGAGAAAAATAATGGTAGATTTCAGCTATAATAAATATAAAAAATAATGGTATATTTCAGGGATAGAGGGGAGAGTACAGCTGGCCTGGTTGTAGCAGGGATTAGCAGACCCCCTGATTCCCTGCTGGCTTGTAGTGTAATGGGGTCCAGTCTATTCACAGCCACAGCTGAAAATATTGGGTTCTTGTTAGTATTATTAAAACTTACTTTCTTTGGAACACCATTGTTTATGTATGTGGAAATATACAAACAAACAAACCAAATTAAAAAAAAAAAAAAAAAAAAAAAAAAAAAAAAAGGAAAAAGAAACCTCATTTATACACAGTTTACTTTGTAGGGGAATTAATTTACACAGGTTGAATAGGATGACAGGATTAAGGATGTGATCAAGTTCTCCATTGCCTTATAATTATTTACCCCTGTAATAAAAAAGCTAGAATTTTTAAGTGTGTATCTTGCTAGCACGTCTCTCAGGATTCATTCAGTTTTCATGTCATCATCTCTTCCAAATCAGAGGGCCTCAGGCAGGCTGCTTCCTTCAAACTCTGAGTTAAGGATGAATTTACAGTTTTGTTGCTTCCTGCAGGACCTTGTCAACTGCAACGTTATTTCTGTTACAGGTAGGTATGTGACACATTCCCATCTGTACTGGGTCTGTAATGTATTTCACTGGGAAAAAATCTGTCCCACGTTAGAGTGACCAACTAGCTTTTCTGTGTATTTTCATTTAATTCAATAGCAGATAGTGATTTTCAGCAGGAATGTTAGTATTAATTTAAGGAACCCACCTGTTTCTATTCCCTGAGAAATATTTTGATCAGAGTTGATTGGAAACTTTTTAACACTGTTTCTCAGTTGAAACACATCCTTGCACCACAGCCGAAACAGCTGTAACATTTTGAAAATTGCTTTTGTTTTGGTGTACAGGGAGATTCTCTTCAGAATTAAAAGTTTTCTAGACAGGTAAATTTGCAATTTGAATTTTAGCAATGCATTTTAGCATTTGCATTTTTTTGTCATAATTCTCTTCTGCCAAAATGTTTTTGTATCAGTGCGGGACAGAAACATCAGGAACTGCCTCTCAATTCTGTATTGTTACCCCTTGGTGCTAATTTTGGTTGGCTACTTCCCTTCCAAGAACATTTAGTATTTCATGCTTTTCAACTCTGATTAAGATTTGTATTACTCTGCTGTTTGCAAGCAGCATGTTAACATGAACACGAGCAGAAGATCTCAACCTTGGCTTTCATGCCTTTCATGTCTTTCTCAAAATGACATGAAAATTAACAGCAGATGTTTGTCTTTCTCTGGTTAGCAAAATTTACATCCCAAATTTGTACTCCTGCTCAATGACTTAAGATAAGAAATCATGTAATCACAATCAATTCAACTGAATTCTGTAAGTTGCTTCGTGACATTTTCTGCTCCTAGGATTTATTCTATTTATATGTCAAAAGAACAGAAATATCTACAATATCTGAATGCTACATATCTATATATATGTGCCATGTTGTACCCTCTCAGTGTGGATACAAAAGGTTTTTCTCTTTATCATTTCCCACCTTACACATATCTCAGAATAAGCCTCTTTTGTTTTTGCAGTGCCTGTGGATTCCTTTCCCCACTGCTGCAATCACATCCTTTTCAGTATTTCATGAATATTCCTCATGGTTAACCATTCCTCATGGTTAACCATTCCTCATGGTTAGGTCCAAATAATCTTTAAATCTTTTTGGGTTTTCCTTTCCCCTCCCTGTCTGGACTCCTGCTAAGATCCTGTTCAACATTTCTTGCAGTGTAATGCCTGAGGTCCTGGTATCCTGGCTCCCACAGACGTCAGTGGGATTTCCAGCACTGCAAAAGAAGGACCTTTTCCCATGTTTTACACTTTATTTGGAAATTTCTCTTCACCTAAGCTGATGTGACCAAGCTGCGTTGTCCTGCTTTGTGAACCCCACACTGCTCCTACTATCCTCCTGAGCACAATGACACCACTGAAAAAAAATCAGAAAGTATCAAGTATTCAATTAAACTGCACCGTTATTTTGCACTACTTTTCACTACTGCCCTGTACAGGTTAGGTCACACTCCTGTCCTGACATGATTCATAGTGTAAGTACAACTTCTCCTTGGTACTTAGGCTTACTATCAGTAATACTCTTAAAATGCACAAAGAAAGACAGATTTCTTAACAAAAAAAAAGGCATTTAATTTCATTTAAAAAGTTAGATACATTATGAAGTCTCTTGCTAATACAAGAATGAAAAAAGAATAAAATAATTAACATCGAAAAAGATCCTAAAGCTCACTCTGGTAGCAGAAAAAAACCATGTCTCTTTATGATTTTCTGTAATTTCTGATCCAACTGTATGCTAAAGTGAAAATGCAAAAAGAACACAGTGGAGCTGACTTTTTCCTTGCAGTTATGATTCTATATTGAAGAACGATGAAATTCAGAAACTGTTGAAAAGCTTTGGATAAACATAAGACTTTCACTGCTTAGAAAGCTAACCTTTGGAATTTTTTGACAATTCAGATGATTTTCAGGCCACTAGCATTTCTAAAATGTTTTCCAAAATCTTGAGTGTGCCATATTTTAGCTCTTTGAGTTGTATATGTATGGCTTGATCAAGTGGAAAAACTCATGATTAAAATAAAATCAGTTGCAAGATGCTATCAGGATGATGGGGAATGCAAATAATTCTTAAAATACTTGTCTTAAAGACGACAAAAATAAATTTGAAAAGAAGCAACCAAGGTGTTTTTTCTGTAACTTTGAATTGCTTTTTGCTTCTACCTTCAGTGTCTTTAGTGGTGATTATGCTTTTTCGTTATTAACTTCTGGACTTTACAATCTATCAATCAGCAAGATTTCTTCTACTGTGGTTAGTGCTGTATCTGTATAGGAACTCCCACAAATTGTCAGTCACTAGTAGAACAGGCAGAAAAGATCAAATATATGTCTGTGTCCAGTTAAAAAAATGTGTCAGAAATAAAATGGGATGTGATAGGCCTAATTAGGCAAGAAACAGCACTTGAATATATTACCTTATAATTCTAAGAGCGGTAGCTGGGCTTGGAATTATGCTTTTCACACTCTGGAAATACCCATATTACTAATCAGAGATACTAATTCATCTATGCAATTAAGGATCCCTCTTCTCCTTATAATACTATGTATAGTTTAGACATGGTGTCCTTAAACTAGAAGTTCCAATCTTCGGATGAATTTTCTAGAAAACACTGTTAAATATGGCATTTTAGAGGCCAGTACATGATTTAATTTTGGCAAAAAAAATTTCCTCTTACTGTTTAATTTTTATTTTGTTTTGTTTTTTTCCTGGTTGTTGCTAAATACGTTGGGTTTTAGTGATATGTACAGGGAGTTATGAATGGGGAAGCTAAAACAAGATCCATGGGACAGGAAAAAGGATGTGCTGGCCAAAGTGCAAAGAGGATCTGCCAGTTACTTAAGAGCATAAAAACTTTCCTCTGACACCAATTTTTTTCTCTGTTAAAGGTACAATTATATGTACAATCTTCCCATGGTTGTGGTTGCAGTAGGCATTTAAATTTCACTTATGACCTTATTCCTAGCTGGTTTAGACCAATCTAATTTGTAAAAAGGGGGTCTTTTGAAAGTGTAATTGATAGTAATGGGAGAGCTATGCCTTCTGGGGAAAAAAACGTTTT
Source organism: Platysteira castanea (assembly GCA_013397175.1). Taxonomy (NCBI): domain Eukaryota; kingdom Metazoa; phylum Chordata; class Aves; order Passeriformes; genus Platysteira; species Platysteira castanea. The sequence continues at coordinate 65,665 of VYXC01013184.1, forward strand.
CTGCTCATGCAGCTTTTTACTATAATCCTGTAAAGTGTAAACTGAATGTAACTGTTTAAACTAAATTTCAGAAAGAAAGGTCTAATTCTGAATCTGTCCTCTGGTCTGAGTCCTTTCCCTTGTCCATTATATACAATGTACTCAGTTACTAAAGTAAATCTTTCACATTGCTTTATGAAGAAATCCCCATTAAGTTTTTACCAAAGCATTGTATCAGGATAACAAATGATCAGTATATAAATAGTGTTGCTCCGCTGAAATAATGAAGTAATGTGAATTAGCACTAGCTGAGAACTAATCAGTAAAACTATGTAAATTAAATCCAGCTCAGGGTGTGTCTGACCGTTGGAATACTTTTGCCTTTGATTAAATAGTATTACACCAGTGCTCATAATCTGTCCTCATTCTGGGAAGTGATGAATTTTACTAGGCTCACTTGGATAATTTGCTTAATATGTAGGTGCACAAAAGTGCTAGGTTTTGCTTATGGAACCAAGAATAAAATTTCTGGTAGGTGGGTGGTGGGTTGCCTGACTTCATAGATTTCACCTTTAATTTTCATCTGCATTTGAATCTTGGAACTTACAAAAATGAGGAATGAATGATTTTGAGTAACACTCCATAAACAACTTGATCAGCTCAGGTTTCCTTCAAATGAAAAATTCTAACAATATTTGCTTGAACATAGGTACAGTAGAGATGGGTTTAGAAAAAAAGAGCTATTGTTGGTAAGAAAGTCTAGTTTTCTATTTGCTTTTTCTCTTTTTAACATAAATTCTTCATTGTTCAAAATTTGAACTACATTCAAACCAGACAGTTTTAGATCCTTAAAAATGTTTACTTAATATTATTTCAGAATGATATGGTACATTGATAGTATTATGATGTCTTGTTGTCTTTTTTCATTCTCAGGTATCTTTTAACTTTGGGGTTTCTTTTGTTTTGGCTTGGGTATTCTTTTGGTTCATTTGTAGCATTTTAGTTAAAGTACTTAATTTCCTATGTTAATGGTTTATTTGGTTTGGTTTGGTTTGGTTATACTCTAGGCTTTTATAAGCACTTTTATAACCACTACAAGCAGAGTATAAGGTAAAGGTAATTATCGTATAGGTGGTGCTGTATCTTGCCATATTAGCCTTCATTTTAGGAAATTCTTCAGGAATATTTGAGATGCCTAAACCTGTATTGTGCAGCTGTCCTAAGTGAACTGCTGAGTGGCTCTGCCAAAGTTCTGTCTCTTCCCTCTATGCAGCTTTTTTTGTTATTTCACCACAGTACTATCACTTATTCCACATAGTGCCCTAATCCATTGCAAATATCTGTTAAAATGTGTCAGATGCTGGGGGATTCTGCAGAGTACTTATGTAAGTATTAGGTGGCATTACATGGTTGTTATTATTATTATTATTTATTATTTTAAGTAGCGATTCCTTATGATGTTTCTGCTCCAATGACAATGTACCAAAACCCTGGTGTTATTACAAAGACAGCAGAAGAGTTTGTGACTGAATCGCTGAAGTATGCCACCTTTGGAGATGAGATTTTTGAATGTTTTGCCCATGAAATTCTGATTGAATTTGGTTGTGTGTAAATGAGTTCCAAAGACTTCAGCTAAGTCTGTCTGGGCTCAGCCTGTTCTTTTCGTTGTTTTCATAGACCTTGGACATGAAATAAGAAAAAGAGAATGGGTTGTTAAAGCTAATATGGCACCAGTAAAATATAAAGGGAGAAATACACAAGTAAAGTGCAGTGGTTACAGCACAGGATGGTTTTCTCTGCTTATGAGCCTTGAGCTGAGCTGTTTGATGTCTGGTTAGTCTTTATCCTCTCTCCAGCTGCCTGTTTTCATGACCCTGTTAAGGAATTTTCCAAGACCTCTACTCCTTCACAAAAATTGGCCAGCAATTTCAAAAGTTATTAGTGGGGGAGAGGAAGGACATAAAACCAGAATGTACTATCACAGAAACATCATTTCCTTGGATACCATGCTAACAAAATAGCATAAATATTTATACACAGCAGCTGTTAACGATGAGCATTAAATGCAAGTATAAGGAAGGGAACAGATTTGCTGAAAAACAGAGGAATTAACATTTTCCTCTAAGAGAAATGTCGTTACTGAAAGCCTGAAGTAGCAACTTTTGCATTTAAGGCTATGTCCTTTCTGACCACTCAGCTGATCTCTTTCAGGAGTTCTCTATAATCTTTCGCCTTTGTATTGTTTTTGTGTGGTTGTTCTGAAGGCCTGTATCCTGCAGTTTGTTGCTTTATGGTATTCCCCAGAGACAGACCTCCCGCAGCAGTCCTGCGTGCATTTACTGGCTATCTGAGGCAGAGGTGCAGAAACCCCTAACAGAGTCATTCTTGTCAGAAGATGTGCTATGGGAAACCCCAGCAAGATGCACTTTACAGAGTCTCTCTATATGTGATTCAAATGAGTTTGAGCCATAGATCCATTTGATTGACCTATCAAGGGATGTGACTTGATCCAACAATTCTTTTGAGTAAATTAATTCCTGTCTCTTCCCAAAGAGTATAAAATTTGCTAGAGCTATTGCAGTGACTTTTGTGAGCCTTATATAGGCTCTAAGAAATTTGTATTAACTATTTTAACATACTCTTGGAAGTCACAAATGATTATGCTTGTTTGATGTTTATGAATAAAACACTAAGTTGCTTTATTTCCAACTTGTTCACTGTGTATTTTCATGCTTCCAGTGAGTGTTTTGTGTCTTTTGTTTCTTTGGAAAAGTCAAGGAAACTTACAAGAAGAAAAAAAGAAATCTGGTAGAATGTAAAGTACACACTGAACTTTGGGAAGTCAGTAATGATAAAAAAATGTATTTCTATCCGGGGCCTGTGAATGGCTCTGAAATATCCAATATGGGATGTAAGAGGCAGCAGCACAGGAAAAGGATACACAGTAATTCTACACTGCTGAATGAATCCAAAGACAACTGTTTTGACTGGATGCCTGTGAAATCAAATTGGGTACTATTAAAAGGTATTTCACGGACAACGCAATCACCAGGCAGTCATTGGGGGTTCATAAATAGAAAGCCCTGCCTAATTAATTTGATACCCTTCTACAATAAGGTTGCTTGCCTAGTGGATGAAGGGAAGGTGTTAAATTTCATTGCTCTGTACAGCTTCCTGAGGAGGGGACTTGCAGCGGGAGGTGCTCACGTCTTCCCTGCAGTCTGGATATTAGGAAGCATTTCTCTACTGAGAGAAGGATGAAACTCTCACAGGCTTCCCAGAAAGGTGGTTGATGCCCCACGCCTGTCAGTGCATCTGGCCAGTGCCCTTCATAATTGCCTTTAACTCCTAGTCGGCCCTGAAGTGGTCAGGCAGCTAAACCAAATGATCTCTGTAAGTCCTTTCCAACTGAACTATTCTATCCTAGGCTACTCTAGTCTATGCTATTTAATCAGATGCATTTCTGCTCATTAAAAATCAGTAATTTTCGTGTATCTTCTAATCTTGCATGTTTATTTAACTTCTGCATTTCAAAAAGTATTTGCAAAACAACATGAAGATAGCAAGGAATTTATTAATAAATTATTGAGATTTTTTTTTTTGCCAAATATGAGGGACAATCTCTGTAATCTTTGCCACACAGAAGCAAGAGAAATCACAAAATGTATCCTGCTGGCTCCAGAAATTCCTGTCTGCTGCATTGAAGCGAATGACATCTATGGACAGCACACCATAGACTTATATTGTAGCACCATCTACATCCCAGCTTTCTGCACATGTCTCCTAAACTTGTTGTGATAAATCTCAAAAGAACAACTAAGGATTGAGCTGAGATCTCTGAACTGAAATAATTAAAATTGCAATACATAAAATGATATGTATCTTTCCTGTAGTACAATAAGATTTGACCCAGATCTGCAAGTAGTCATAAAAAAACACTTTACTCACATGGCTCCTATGAGTTGGTTCTGACATTGAGCTCAGTGAAGCTGCTGATACACTTATACTCTTTCATGTCAGAATTGGAAATAAAACTACTATTTGAGTATTATCACCCAATGTAGAAAACATCTGGAAATAAAAATGAGACATGTGTGCTGGACATTTCAGCATTGCGGGTTGAAAAGCAAGGAATAGAAATGTTTTGTTCATCACTCCATAAAGGCTATGTTTTCAAGTGATTAAACTGCATTCTTCTAAGTGTGATATTTGTGCAGCTGTGCAGCAAATAAATATAGAATACAAGATATGTTACATGTTACATGTACACCAAAAGCTGTTGAAGTTCCCGGGGGAAATACACGTTGAATAGGAGGCCCAAGTGTGGAATGTAGGGTTTGCGTTTGTCATTAGTAGAAGTGCCTATTTCTCCATGTATGTATCTGCTCCATCCATTCATTCTCAGATACAGCATGAATGCAGCACGTGTCTCTTTCCCAGTTCATCCACTCCAAACATGTACTGAGGCCTTGTCCACAGGCAGCTCTTTGCATGTTTGATTTACATGTGTTAGCAGTCCCTGCAGGATGAAGCAACTCCTACAGAGCAGTGGCTGCTCCTGCTCTGCTTGGGTTGGTGGGGGTCACTTAGGGATTCAGTCATAGCAGCAACAAACCTGAGGACTCCCTTGCCTGCAGCTCATCAGGATCCCAACAATATAGCTACAAATTCCCTTATTTTCTCTCTGATTTTCACGTGAGTTACCTACCTCATGTTAAAGAGCATGCTTTCACCCTTCCTACAATGACAATAATTTGTCACTGGAAATGAATATTTATCTGACATACAGGGAATCTAGTAACACAGAAGTACCACTGGCAGAGGCAGAGGTTAGTGAGTGAGAGACTTGGTTTCCAAGGTTTGCAAGTCCTGTAATCTGTGCCAAATGACAGTTCCGTATTTATTGTCTCACACTGATTTATTCTGCACGGGTCTTGCAGGCTGTTGAGGTGAGCAATCAGCTTGGAGTCAATTTGTTTCTCTTGATCAACAGAAGGATACTATTACTTGCTACTCCTGCATGGTCAGTCTGTAAAGCATCCATGTTTGACCTTTAGGCTCAGGTACGTGGTGTGTCCTGTGCAAGGCCATGGAGCTGGACTCAACAATTCTCATCAGTCCTGTCCTGTCCAACTCAGCATATTCTAGGATTCTGTGATTCCATGATTCTATTTGCACAATATTAGGCTGGATCTTCCTGACTTCCAGTCTTCTAATGGTAAATTAGAAATGCTCTCTCTAATGATAAATTAACCTAGGTCTGCAAAAAGAGGTTTCTCCTCCATTGGCTTTTCAGAGAAGCTAGTGAGTGGATTAGCCACCACTGCATAAGCTTGGAGCAGAAGCAATCATATCTTCCTCTTCATTTTGCAGGCCACGTGTTCTCTCTGAGTGCTGCACAAAAAACTCAAAAATTATATTATCTGCTCTTGCTGCTAAACTTGGACCTGGTTGATGGCAAAATGGAAACAGAAGGGAAAATGGCAGGTCTTCCCAGTACTCCCTACCTAGGGAGAAGGTGGAGGAGCAGACCAGCAAGTCAGGCCTTCTGCTTTTCCCAGAGAACCCATAGCATGGGACTTCCTCTTTTGTGGTAAAACACTGCTAATAACCACAGAACTGCCTGCACACTGGAGCAGTGGCCCTTTGTGGAAGGATTTAGTATTACCCCTGTTTATGGAGTGGGAAGAAGAGGCGCAGAGAGGTGAAGCACCTGCCCCAAGCCACCCCCAGGAAGGAAGATCACCTCAAGACAAACACTATTCACAGAATCACAGAATGAACTAGGTTGGAAAGGACCTTTAAGATCATCTAGTCCAACCTATGACCTAACACCTCCTCATCAGCTAAACCATGGCACCAAGTGCCATGTCCAGTCTTGTTAAACACCTCCAGGACAGCGACTCCACCACATCCCTGGGCAGACAATTTCAGTGCCCAATCACTCTTTCAGTGAAGAATTTTTTTCTGATGTCTAACCTCAACTTCCTTACGCATAGCTTAGGACTGTGTCCTCTCAATCTGTCAGTGGTTGCCTGGGAGAAGAGACCGACCCCCACCTGACTACAACCACCTTTCAGGTAGTTGTAGAGAGTGATAAGGTCTCCCCTGAGCCTCCTTTTCTCCAGACTAAACAATCCCAGCTCCTGCAGCCGTTCTTCATAGGGCTTGAGTTCCAAGCCCTTCAGCAGATTTGTTGCCCTTTCTCTGTATGTGTTCAAACATCTTGACATCCTTCCTAAACTGAGGGGCCCAGAACTGGACACAGAACTCAAGGTGTGGTCTCATCAGTGCTGAGTTCAGGGCAAGAATGACTTCCCTGGTCCTGCTGGCCACACTCTTCCTGATACAGGCCAGGATGCCATTGGCCTTCTTGGCCACCAGGGCACACTGCTGGCTTGTGTTCAGCTGTCGACCAGTACTCCAGGCCCCTTCCTGCCTGGGCACTGTCCAGCCACTCTGTCCCCAGCCTGTAGCACTGCAGGGGGCTGTTCACCTCTCCTCAGCCCCATCCTCCAAGGAGTCTATGTCTTCTAAGGAGACGCATGACTCAGAAATTCAAATGTCTTCAAATGAAGCAATAAAAATAGTGGCTATCCACCCAGAGCCAAAGAACCAAACTTTGCTGTGCTTATATGCTTACATCCCGACTCCACCTGGGAGTCTGATGAAAAGCTGCCACCCATGCCTTAATGGATGCCCTCTTTTCCCAGGGTCACTGAATCAGGGAATTACAGAAGGGTTTCAACTGGGAAAAAATTTCAAAGATCATCTACTCCAATACCTCTGTCATGGGCAGAGGCACCTTCAACTAGAATAGGTTTGAGCCTGGCCTCGAACACTTTCAGGGTTGGGACATCCACTGCTTCTCTGGGCAACCTGTTCCAGTGTTCCACCAACCCCACAGCGAAGAAACCATTCCTTATATACAACACTAGTCTACCCTCTTTCAGTTTAAAGCCAATGCCCTTTGTCCTGTCACTGTGGATGCTGATAAAAAGTCTCTCTCTTATTAGACTCCTTTATCTATTGGAAGGATGCAATGAGGTTTCCCTGAAGCCTTCTTTTCTCCAGACTGAACAGCCCCAACTCTCTAAGCCTGTTTTTTTAGAAGAGGTGGTCCAGCCCTTTGACTATTACTGTGGCCCTTCTCAGGACCTGCTCCAACAGGGCCATGTCCTTCTCCTGCTGCAGACTCCGGAGCTGGATGCAGCACTCTGGGTGCACTGCTCCTCTGCTCTCATGAGAATAGAGGACAGAATCCCCTCCCTCACCCTGCTGTTCATGCTTCTTTTGATGCTGCCCAGGGTATAGTTGGCTTTCTGAGATGCAAGCACACATTGCCAGCCCATACATAATTCCTTTTATCTTCTGGTATCTCCAAGTCCTCCACAGGGCTGTTCTCAATCCATTTATCTCTGTCTGTACTGATATGGGAAATTTCCCAAATCTAGGTACAGGACCCTGCACGTGACCTTGCTGCCCTTCTTGATGTCCACATTTGCCCACCTAAGCCTGTCAGGGTCCCTTCCTTCAAGGGTGTAGACTGTATCACTCAGCTTGGTGCAATCCACAGACTTGCTGAGGATGCACTTGATACCTTTTGTTATATCACTGACCAGTAATGGTCCCAAGTGACAGGATCCTGGGAAGTTTCGTGATCTCTTCAGCCAGAAGAGGAACTCCATCTGGCCATCTTCTGCTTCTTAGGGCTGCTTCAACAACTGTCTACATACAGTATGCCAATTTTGGCCCCAACCAGAGTCATGCACTAGAAAAAAAATCCTGAAAACACCATGTGGATCCTGTTGCAATGGGGGCAGTCCACCAGAAGACCACCATCAGCTCCAGTTCCCCTCAGATATGGCACTTTCATGGAAGAAGGCCTTTGGCCATGGCCATCTTCCTTACAGGCTGGGTGCCAGGGATCTTGAACCACAATTGTGTTTGGAGATATAAGACAATCACCCAGCTAATAGCACTGCAAAAGCATTAAGTGAAAGGCACGGGATGGTAGGCCCTCCAAGAGCAGCTACAGTTGTTCCCAAAGAGGGAACATGCTTGTCTCCTGATTTTTCTGCAAGGATCTAAACCTAGCCTGTTTTTCTGCGCAATGATGGAGTAGAAGAGAGATAGAAGGAAGAGCACTGGACCCATGGGAAAAAAAAAAAAGGGGTCAGAAATACAGTGTAGTGCGCAAAGCAAAATATTTAAAGGATCTCACTTTCTTCCACACGCTCACAATGGTTACGCTGCCGTGCTTTTCCCAGTGTGTATGCATGTGCATAGTCACCCATGTGTGATGCCACAGTGTTGGTGGCTTGAGTTACCTTGAAGCTGCTCGTCAATAAGGGCCACAAAAAAAAAAAAAAATATTCGAGAAAGACAAATCT
>VYXC01013184.1:74046-113365 GCA_013397175.1 Platysteira castanea
AGTCCAATCTTTGCGTCCTTGAAGCTCCTTTCAGGTATAACAGTGCAAGTCACTAAGGGTTTAAATGTATAGCGTGCAGGCCAGTATAGGGCTGAGTGAGGGTTTTTTGGTTTGTTAGGTTTTTTGTTTAGTGGGTTTTTTTGTCTTCTGGGGTTGTGGAGGTTTTTTGTTGTTTTGTTTTGTCTTTTGGTTGGTTGCTTGGTTGGTTGGTTTTGGGATTTTTGGGTTTCTGGTTTGGTTGGTTGGTTTTTGGGGAGTTTTTTTTGTGTATGTTTGGTTGGTTGGTTTGGTTTGGCTTTTTTTTCACTTTTGATTATTTTTTTGTTTGTTTCATTGGGGTTTTTCCCCAAATCACTATTTTTTGAGTAAAGCTAAAACAATTTACAGCTGTGGGATGCAAACTGCAAATCTTTGACTCACACAGATTTCAGCTATTACATTAGTCACATGCTCAGGCAAAGAAGAAAATCACTCCAGAAAAAATAACCCCAATTAGTCAATCTGCAAGACTACTAGATTATGGAAAAGAGGAACTATGCAGTGCAGGATTGCTTTTAACAATATGTTGTGTCAATCAGTGGATTACATCAGCAGTTGAGTCAAAGCCTTACTTTCACAAAGATTGGAGCTTCAAATCTGTCTAGACAAGTAATTTACAGCAAGGGAAAAAAATCGAAACCATTGAATCCTAATGTTGTAAACAGTCTNATTCGAGAAAGTCCAATCTTTGCGTCCTTGAAGCTCCTTTCAGGTATAACAGTGCAAGTCACTAAGGGTTTAAATGTATAGCGTGCAGGCCAGTATAGGGCTGAGTGAGGGTTTTTTGGTTTGTTAGGTTTTTTGTTTAGTGGGTTTTTTTGTCTTCTGGGGTTGTGGAGGTTTTTTGTTGTTTTGTTTTGTCTTTTGGTTGGTTGCTTGGTTGGTTGGTTTTGGGATTTTTGGGTTTCTGGTTTGGTTGGTTGGTTTTTGGGGAGTTTTTTTTGTGTATGTTTGGTTGGTTGGTTTGGTTTGGCTTTTTTTTCACTTTTGATTATTTTTTTGTTTGTTTCATTGGGGTTTTTCCCCAAATCACTATTTTTTGAGTAAAGCTAAAACAATTTACAGCTGTGGGATGCAAACTGCAAATCTTTGACTCACACAGATTTCAGCTATTACATTAGTCACATGCTCAGGCAAAGAAGAAAATCACTCCAGAAAAAATAACCCCAATTAGTCAATCTGCAAGACTACTAGATTATGGAAAAGAGGAACTATGCAGTGCAGGATTGCTTTTAACAATATGTTGTGTCAATCAGTGGATTACATCAGCAGTTGAGTCAAAGCCTTACTTTCACAAAGATTGGAGCTTCAAATCTGTCTAGACAAGTAATTTACAGCAAGGGAAAAAAATCGAAACCATTGAATCCTAATGTTGTAAACAGTCTGTTATCAAGACTGGTAATACAGACAGGGCTCTACTTTTCTCAAGGACCACCCACAAGAGAAAGAATTTGATATGGCAACTTGCCTGAAAAATTTATTTATGATATCCCAGAATGTGGTAGCTGCACAAAAGAGCTGTACGAGTGAGGAGTGCTTTGCTGAGGGAGCAGCTGATGGGATTGGCCTTGACAGTGACTGCAGTATGCACTTCAGAAATGTCAGTCCTCCTAAAACACAGATTAAAGACAGAGAGTCTTCAAATAGTTTCTCGACTATCCTGCTCTGTCCTTTGATCTTCCCAGCACTATGGCATTTCAAGAATCCCAAACTAATCATAACATGTGTAAAGGGACACTTGTCTTTCCTCCTGCCCCCTTTCTTTCTAACTAGCATTCTTGGTTAAGAGCCTACTTGCAGACCTTCTGCACAGTATTTAAGCCATGGTAGCATATATCCTGGTACACACGGGTTTCTGAAGGCAAAGGCAGAGCTCAACATTACAATCCAGAGCTCTCCAAAGTGAGGCAGACCATTGGTCCCTGTCGGCGGTTGCAGCAGAAGCATGGCAGACATCTGGTATAAACTGCCCCTTGACACCCCCTTGCACCTCCTGTAGGACAGAGCTGTAGGACAATGAGAGCTTTCTAAGTCCCGTTTTCAGTCTTAGAAATTAAAGCTGGATAACAGCATCCACACTCACATGTTTAGGTCCCCATTTTGGAACAGTATGTGTGACCTACACTGAAATTGCTGTCCAGCTTACTGAGCGAATAGAGAGAGTGATGGCAAAATACACTTCTGACTAAAGTCTTCTACTTTGATTTTGGTGTATTTTAACCTTCCAGAAATGATTAAACCAAGAGTGACTGATATGTTATATAAAGCATATTTCAAACAAAAGCAATCTAAACTTTTCCAGTTTTTCAAATCTAGTTGAATCTGGGCATTTGTCATGAAAAACTGAGGCATTCACACCAAGAAGTAGACCACCTGTAAAACAGTTCTGCCTCTCCACAATGTTTTGGGGTTTTGATTTTAGTGGGTTTGGTTAGGGTTTTTTGTTTGGGATTTTTTTTTTTTCAGTTTGGTTTGGTTATGACAGTTTTTTGGTATTTGGCTGGTTGTGAGTTTTTGTTGTTGTTGTTGCTGTTGCCAAAAAGAAAGGTACATGAAAAAAAAAGGCTGGTTAGCATTCCTGGCTACTTGTCTGGTGAAGAAAAGCACAGAAAAGGAAGCTGGCCCAAGAGGGCCATTTACATTCCTCTCTCCCCTTCTCTTTCCTCCACCAGTCTGCAAACTTCCGAGTTGAATGGTCCAGGAGTGAGTGAGTGGGAAGCAAGGTCAAACACAGCTTTACACACCAAAGCCTCATCTTGATAGCTTTGCTAGCTCAAGAGGAGAGTATACAATCTACTGGAGGATGACCTACTGCAGTTTGTAGCATCCAGAAGTATCGAGGCAACTAGGGTTTTTACTCCCTATGAACAGATTAAAAATCTATTGGCCATTCCCAGGGAATCTTTTGGAAAGTCTGTGCAGCCAAACAGCTGTGCTTGCTGCTGTTCAAGACACTAAAGGCCTGTTTCAATACAATGAGAGACTTTGCTGAAACACTGCAGCCTAGGAGGAGATGTCCTCCTGCTGCAGGACTTTGTTTTGTTGTGAGCACAGTGTGAGTTTGTGCTGGGGAAATACCTTCTGTGAATAGGTCAGTGAAAATTAAATAAACATCAAAGTTCTTTTCACTTTCTTCAAATAGACATTGACCTAGAATTTACTGTAGAAGTAAACAGTGGAAAGAAACAATGATAAAAATGTATTTTGCAAAAATACTTGGCAAAGGAAAAGAAGAAGTCAAAAGCAGTTGTTCTGATGTAGACTAAAGCCTGTTTGGGGTGAGAGAGAAGGGAAGATGGCTGGCTCCAGGGCCTGAGCTGGAGCGATAGAAGGGGAATGATCTGGGCTGAGGACTGATGCTGGTACAGGGCTCAGTAGCTGGTCTGTGATTACTGAAACCTCTAGGGCAAGGTGTCCCTCCATGGAGGCAAGAACATTTATGCCACATCAGACATATTAAGATGTGAAGCCACTTTTTTTGGAAGACTTATAGCAGACATAGGGACAGCTGGTTAGTATTACTGCTGTTTAATGGCTTAGAATATGATAACACTGCAAGTGCTGGAAAGCTTAATCCTTTCCCTACAGATTGTACAGCCTAAAATGACTTCTTGAAGAAAATAGATGCAGTCAACATTAGGATTATAGCTGCTTGAACTTTTCTGTCCAGGGTAGGCTAACTTCTACAAGTGTGCTTTGTAAAGTATTGATCTGTCAGCATGGAAAGTAAGCAGGAGAAAGGATTCCAGTGACCTCAGTGGCTTTGGCTCAGTCCCTACTGAGACACAATGAATCCGCATTAAAACAGACATCTACTACTGATACTAGATACTGTGCTTCAAGTAAAAGTATAGTATTGTAATCCGTCTTATTTAGACACTCAATCGTAATAGGGTTTTTTAAACAGCACAAATTTTGTGCAGGAAAGTGACCTGACTGAATTAACCAGACCAATTGATACCTCTTACTGAACATTGAAGTACTGTTATTGAAACTAAGAGATCAAAATATCAGATTTTCAATGCTGATGTAGGCCGGAACGACTGAGCCAGTGTCTGGGAATGAGATGTAGATTGGCCTTACTCCTGGAACAGGCACAGCAAGGACATGCTCTGCAGGGAGCTGAGCAGGGTGAGGGAGGTGAGTGATGCAGGGTGCCTTTGTGCTACTGGCACAAGGAACTATCCTTCTTGTGTCATACTGGAAAACAGAAGCACTGCCTGGTGCCTGAAACTGCCTCCTGGGAAGCAGCAAACCAAGAGCTGGCCTCACCACTGAGAGGTGCTGTGAGAGCGTGTAACCAAAACACAGCCAGCAGTGCAACGCCAGCTTGTGTGTGGAGAAGAGCAACCGTGTCTTGCTAAAACCTACAGAAACCGAGGTTACTCAGAAGCACACCGAGTTGTACAAAAAGCAGAAAAAGTCAAGGCTGAGAGAACAAATTAGACCTTTAGGCTTTATGTACTCTGCTGTTTAAACAAAGAAAGTTTTAAAATTATAGGGAGCCCAGCAGCTATCTGACCAGATACCTCCGGGGGGCACTATGACCACAAAATAAAATCCTGACAGATTTGGCTATTTTTCCCCTGTTGCGTTTCTTCCAGTGGCATTGCAGGCTTTGTGCACTCATTCAGCTACTCTCGCTAAGATATATACTGAGGGTTTTTTGTTTATATGAGTTTTTTAAAGGAGAAATAAAAGCAAAGTCAAATGCTGACTTCGAGGGTGTTTTTCTTGACACAGAACTCAGTGAAACTCAGATAACGGCATCAGTGATCTCTGTTCTGACCTCAGCCATACACAGACCACAGCACGCTGCAGCTCCACACTTAGCTGGAAGGTCTGACAATCCAGCAGAAAGTCCTGCCTTTTGTACACCTCTCAACAGCACGCCGTCCACATTAATAACTTCCGAAACAGCCGACTGGGCATGCTCACACCAAAAGCCCACTGATGTCAACACAGTACTGAAGAAGGATCAGCACTACAGAAGATCAGCCCATGGGGCACACCTGGTTCTGGTTTATGTCTGCTCTGCTTGCAGACTTTGGTCTAAATCCCCTGTGTTGTTCCATTCCTACCCACGGGCTAACATATGGCTGGGAGTCAGATCATCTGACTGCTTTATGGGCTCTTATCTTTCACTGTGCTCCACACAAGCAGAAATACTTCTAGATCTTGCTCTGGTAGAGCAAACAATTATATAAGTGACATTAGGTAAATAAAACATCTTTTTGCCTTTGAAGAACACAGAAGAATGTTATGTATCTTCTCGCTGATCAAAGGCGGTTATATTGCCCTTCTTGTTACACATACAGATTGTAGTATTTCTCTAACATTTACAGCATGTAAGGCTGCTTTAATCTGTCACTCAAATTTCATAGTTTGTCTGCCTTTTGTTTTACCTCAGCTTTGAACAATAAGGTTTAGTGAGAAAGTGTAACTGAGTATTTACGCCCCCTTTTTATTCCATCTTGGGTTTTCACCTGCATCTCCCTTCTAATCCAGACCACGCCCTACTCTCCAGCCTGTGCTGAGCAGCACTGATGATTTAAGATTATAGTAAATATTTCACTTCAAACAGGATGGAAATATTTCAGTTATCATCAGATTAGTATTCTCCTTCACATCCAGTGACAGAGGGACTTGAATGTGCATGCGGGAGTGAGAGAAGCAAAAGAAAGCTGGAAAAGGAACTGAATACAAGCACTGGCAGCCAGACAGTGGAGTTCCCTGGCAGACTGGCAGCTGCAAGTTGCCTGGAGGCTTTTGGGGCATGGTTGGGAACCAGAAGGGCCATGGAGCCAGGCTTCATGCCACTCTCAACAGCAAAGCCAGACAGTCACACACAGACTTCACAGCACCATTTTTAAAGCATTCTTAAATCTAAATCACTTTGAATTTTAGAGTCCAGGACTGACTTTCTATAGATGTAAATGAAGTTCTGAGCCTATGTGAAGACAAGTAAAACTTGTAAATTCAGCTATTTCAAGTAATCTGAACACTTAATATCTGTTTTAAACGAGTAAGTACTGATTCCCTGATATTTTAGAGTGAAGAATCCAAGTCAGCTTAAACTGAATAGTTCATGTTAGTGGGCTACTCCAGGGCTTGCTGCAGCTTGGTCTGTGTCTGATTATTTCACTGATCTCTGGTACATACATAGGTCATCCTGTCAACTGGTTTCTTGACTTCTTTAATTTGTTTTGGTCCTTAGATGGGACCAGTATCTGTGAAAACTAAAGCCTCTTTAAGATGAAGATGAATGAAACCTGTTTTACTAGCAAGAGTTGAATACTTTGTAACTTCAATCACAGGCTAATCTTTACTTAGTTTCTCTCTTCTCCAGTGTATTTTACAGAGGCAAAATATCTGGGTCACCTGGAAAGAAAGCCTTTTGCTGAGTAAAGGTATGCATGTTGGGAAGGCACAAAGTAGAGAAGAAAGAAAGTTAGAGATGAGATGTCTAGGGAAAGGGGTGGAAGATTTTTAGGAGAAATGATCCTGGTGGCAAAATAAGCTTGGAGAAATGGCTGCAAGGTGTGGGTTCTGGACATAACCTCCAGTGAGACAAGCAAAGGATGACAGCTGCAGACTGAAAGATTAGGAATGTGTCACAGTTGAGGGACTAGAACAAAGACCTAGGAGATCAAAAAATGTAGGCATGAAGATGGAAATCAGCTTGTGAGGTGAATGTGTAATGCCCAAAGGCAAGTGGAGGGAGTTCCTGTAGGGGGGAAATTGAGAAAGCAGCAACAGGCAAGTCATTTGTTTTTGGCTCCTGTGCTTTAAAAACAATGAAAATCTATAAACATTTCAATTTTGTCCCATTCCAACTGTCCCATTGCTTTTCCACAAGTCTGCAGGCTTGTGGAGTTGTTCTAGCAGCTCACTCTTACGTCTAAACTCCTCACTGCTACATAGCTTGAAATGCGTGCCCATCAGAGGGCAAAACCAACACCAATCCCATTTCTTCTCTCTCCTTCTCTGCAGTTTTGGTGTGTGATGCAAACCTGACTTCAGGCACATAATGGGAAGGAGTTGGAAGTTATGTGGCCCCTGCTGCACCTGAGTTTTAAATGTATTTCTTCCAGCCAGTCTTCTGCGGCTGTTTTCCTGCAAGATAATGTAGTACAGCCCACATACCACAGTTTTAATTAAAGCCTGAGAATTTTTTGTAAGGAAGTTCTCCAGACTGCAATAACTAAAAGCTTCTGAAGATTTTATATGTATATCACATTTAACCACTTGCACTCAATGTGAGTTACTCAGAATGGATAAACAAAGCACACTCTGCCCTTTTTTCCAGAGCAGGAATAGTTTTGAAAGGAAGAAAGTTTAAGGATTAATCTTGTACCAAAAGAAAACTAAAACAGCAGAAGCTCTTGGTGTCTGAGACAAATGTTTGCAGAACACTGTCTAACTATCTTCACATGCTGATTTTATAGATCCAGGCTTTAAAAGGCAGCTTTCTTCTCCCAGAGCTCCACCCACATCATAAATCAATAAATAGATCAATAAATAAAGTAACAAAATATCTCCGCTGCTGAAACACAGTAGATGCCAGTTTCTCTTCCTGTTCTGTTTGGCAGATTCCCATCCATGGCACAGAGTGGGTGGTCCATATATTGATAATCACCTTAATTTCTAGAGTTGTCTTTGTTATTAAACTGTGTCACTGATCCCATCTGGATTACAGAAACCCATTTTACTGATGAAATCACAGAGAATTTCAGTAAAAGTTGAATAATATTCTTTCAATATTGAATAACTGTGTGGATCTGGCTGTGCTTGCAACATAGGCATATGGCAAGCACATGAACAACTGTTCATGCTGTACTCTGAACCTATTGTTTTAGTTTGTTTCTAGCAGTTTCAGTCCAGAAAAAATCCATTGCTAGTAAATTACTTGTGATGGTTTGTTAGGAGAAAAAGATGTTACAGCAGAACATCCTCTCTCCTTGCTGCCCTCCCTCGCCACTGCCTGTTGAGAGAGAGTGTTAATGTTGCACACAAACAACTTCTTAAATTTTTTCCTAAGTGCAAGCAAGTCTGGCAAAAAGAAAGTAAACTTCATGTTTTAATAACAATAAAGCAAGACTCTTCAGGGCAGATAGTTCTTTGTTAGACTGTGTTATACTTGGATAAAACAGGAAATCTTACAGATGTGTATACCCTCCTTCAGGTTCTAATGTAATAAAAAAATTGCCTCTCCTGACAAACACTGTCTACTTTTATCCTTGTATCTTGTATCACAGCTACATCAACACAATCGTCCTTGGTATAATGAATTCCTATGCCTGTGAGCAACAATCACAAATACTTGTTTCCTATTTGAAAATTTCAGATGTTGCTTTTGGAGTTTTGGGGGATACACTCTCAGCCATCTCACTTTTTTTTTTACATTCTGTAATGTTACAGGCTTCACAGTAAAAATGAAAATCAATGTATTTTCAGCATTTGTTTTAATTTTTAGATATCACACTTTTATATATTCTCTGATCTAGATGCAAACCTCTGCTTAATGTCAGCAACAGATTCTTTTTTCTTAACAGCTTCCTAATGGCTCTATAGAGACAACTTCTGGCTCCCCAGGTGCCATGTAATTCTAGCAGTGGGCATGTTCTTAATCCCATTTGAATGTGAAGTAATTTCCTACCTTTTCTGCAAAAGAAGGGCCACCAGCACTGTCTGATATGTCTGATATGTCTGATATGGTGGGACTGCTCACAAACACAGCAAGAAAGTGACAACTGCTTATTCAGTGCACTTTCACACCCTATTTTAAACTGTAGCACATCCAGCTAGTGCATCCATGTCTATGCTGGAGATGGCAATTTCCTGTTTTAATGCTGTTCCGGCATTTGGCCTTCTCATTTTTCTCCATCAACCGTCTTCTCCCAAAAACTCAATTTCTGTTGTAGGATGTTTATTCCCTCTCCAGGGAAGCAGCACAGAGTGCCTAAAACCTCTTAAAGGATTTGAGATGCTTCCCTTCTGGTCTGGGCATCTTTGTTTGCCTGTCTCTGGGAATGGCAACTGCATGGAGCATCCCTCACCCTCTTTCTTACAGGACAACTCTTTGTCCCTGGTACTCAAACACTGTGCTGCTGACCCTGGCCTTGGGCAATGTGAAACTGTGCCATGTGATTTGATGTGAGGTGACACATCAGGTCAGCCCCTCTAGGGATGAGGTGCTGCCCCTAATTCCACCAATCATCAAGTTATCTGGCCAGTTACCTTGCCAAAGAGGCACAGCTTGCATACACAGAAGTGGAATTCAGCTAATTTCACCTTTAGAAAATACTTTCTCTGTTGAATGTGGCGATACAAATCAGGAGGAAAGCAGAGTTCCTCTGGGCACTGGTAAGCTGCTTTCAGCCTGCTGGGGTGACTTCCTAATGGCTTCCAGAAGCACCACGTGTAGCACTGATGTAGGGAAAGCTACACCTAAGCTTGGAGGTCGGTGTTACACTGGGCTAAGCCCAAGCACCCTCAGGGCCGTGTAAGTCCTTTTCCACTTCTGTGGGAACTAGACATTTTAGCATTCATGTAAATAAAGTATGTGTGAAACACATGTTGTATCTCCCCACACAGACACACATGCATGACACGAGTGCTCTGAGGCTGTCGGGTCATTTATAGTGTTGTTTGGTTTTTATTACCAAGTAGACACAATATTATTCATGTACACAACTTGCATATTCACTATTATTTTCAGCTGTTATAAAGTAATAAATATTCTCATGCACCTGGCCACAGTGGTGCTGCAACTCTTACACATTTGCCTTTCTCCCACCATCTCTTTTAAAATTTCAGTGTTGTTCCATAAGGTTTTGGAATTGTGACAATTATTTTAGTCTGATTAAAGAAATATTGCTGGATAAAATATTTGCTTATCAAATATATGTTGAGCCCCTAGATAACAACATTGAAGGAAGAGGTGGACTGCTAGCCTTTGGAACTCATCTGTTCACTGCTGCTGTAATAACACCTTTGATTCTATAACAAGATGCTGGGACAATATACTTCTCTTATGTTTGTGGTACCATTCACGTTCCTGGCACTCTGCTGAGTTGCAAAACTCATACTCCTTTTCAAAGGCTGTCACAACACAAACAGAGAAAGTACCTTAAAATAAAATTCTGAAAAGAATGAAGTCATAAAGGATCCAAATAAAGCAGCTTCCCCCTGTTAACAAAAGTGAGATGACACTACAGCAGCCCCAAGTTGTCTTGCTTGAAGCATGTGTCACTGTGCTTCTGTCCCCCAAGGAAGCGCTTTTTCCCTTTTAGACCACACATCAAGCACAATAACTGTGGCAGTACCTATCGCATCCAAAATTCAAACTGACATGAGCAGCAACTGCAGATCTAGTGCAAGTGCACAGGAAAGATGCTGTAGCTGCCACTGCTCCCCACATGGCAATATGAGGGAGTTTCCCCTACCAGCACAGTGCCAGGGCATTGCAGGTGGGTTTCTCTGAGATTTCCACTCTGCTGGTAGAGCACAGAACTTCACATGCCAGGAAAGGAAATCAGCTCATGGCTTTTTCAAATATTTTCCATGGTGTTACTCTAAATATGTGCATCATTTTGGAAAAAAACCAAACCAATAGAAAAAGAGAATGCCCAAGGACCTGCCATTTCTCTGCAATCTTGTCAAGACAAAATTCTGCATGCTGCTCAACAACAGAATGACAGATAAATGGCATTTTTCCTGAGGTATGTTTTTAGCTGCCCTTGCCCTACCCCCAGCAGTCTGTGTGGTGCACCAGTTTGTACTTGTGGGCGTGCACCACCACATAGGGAGCAATTGTTGCCTTTCAAGATGCTGCTTTTTTCTTTTGAGACAATCAGCTTTTGCTATCAAATCCAAACACTGGAAAAAATGGGGAGAATAAATCCTACGTAATTTACAGAGTGTGAAGCTTTAGGATATTAAAGGATTATGAAAAGGGTCTTCACTTTGCTCGGCTCGCTCATGTCCTCTGCTTAGAACTTGACTTACTCTAATTAATATGAGGTTTCCTTGAGTCAGGGAAGAAACCAAATGAACAGAGTGAAGCATAAAGAACATATTATCAGGCAAAAGCCTCTGGTACCAGGAAAGAAGACAGCACTAAGAACAATCTGTGGCATTGGAACATGGTAGTTCAGAATACATTTATGCTTGTAGAAGCATAATAGTCTTGTTCTCAATTCAGATATGTTTTGAAGGTATAATAAAAAGTTACACTGTATGTTCTCATCAGATAGTTTCCTGGGTGGGTCCTGACATATATCAGCATTTTAGAAATAGCATTTAACACCTAACAAGAGATGAAACATAGTTCTCCACGTTTACAAGAATGGGTTATAAAGACCATGAGTGATGGTCTGGCAGAAAGGTCCTGGCAAGGAGGATTACACTGGATTTTAATATGGCTTTGGAATGTAATAGGGGTACTTTCGAAGTCTGCATATTCTGGTATCTCCTTCTCCCTCCATGTACTCCAGGTCGAGTGTGACTGCATCAGAGAAGCTGAATGAGTGCTACTATGCACATGGTACTTATTGTGCAGATTTAACTGCTGGATTGTCCCCTGGGAATAAGCCACTGAAGAAAGCCCTGCCACAGATTGTAGCATTTCTTCAGCAGTGGGGTGAGTCAAGAGAACACATGAACACATGTGATAGTGTGTTTTGATAGGCCACGTCTTCTCCCCTTTCCGCGCCTGGTGAAAGATCCTTCACCTCTGCACAACTGAGTGCCATGCAGGACAAGACTTCAGGTGACGTGGTAATCATTAGTTGCTCCTTCTATGCTGATACTGGAATGACACAGAGGTAAAGGGAAACTTCTTGATGGCAAATGTCATGGCCAAAGGGAGGGCATTCCTGATAACGTAGTTATTATCCAGAAAAACCTTGGTCACCACCAGCAGGCTTCTCTAAAACCCATCACAACATTAACAGTAGAATTGCTGACAATTGTTCCTCCTCTTTCTAGGTAGCTGAGATTCATTCAGGATAAGGGGCTTGCACTGTTAAACCCAGGCTATGCTTTTTGTTTTTTCCAGTAGAAGAAAGATGAGCCAGCTTCTTAGAACAGAGCCTAATCTGTGAAGATATTGGGAACTCAGCTTACTCACTTCATAAAGAAACCTCAAATGAAATTTTCTCTGTTAAAATTACTCTAGTTTAATAGCTGTGAACTCATAAAATTTAACTGAACAATGGTTTTCCATATAAAGGTCTCTTCAGTCAATAGTTCCTCTCTGAGCTGTTCCAAATCATCCTGGCTTCAGTAAGATCAGATGCTCAAAGAGTCAGTGCAGGAAACAATGTGGCTTCTATAGGTTTAGCAGCTGTCCAGTACGCTCTGTTGAGGTGGGTCTTTCTTGTGTGCAATTTTGTGGTGTTTTTCACAGGCTTCTGTTATTGTGTCCATTAGACAGGACACATAATGGATAATTTTTTAAAGCAGTTTGTGGGGGGAGACATTGCCTATTATAGGGGGTTTTTTTTAACTGAGATGTAGACAGGAGTCCCACTTATTAAACCTGCAAATGGTTTCACAGTAAAGTAGCAATATAAAAGAGGACTATCTGAGCTTCCAGAAGCAGACCAGTGGTTTGCAGTCCCATGTGCTGATTAATGTCAGTGCTCTTTATTTATCTAATGAACATTATGACAAATTAACCCACAGCCTATTGAATTTCTTGTGTTTGTTTCAGCACAAAATAAAAATAATATAAACTCTTTTAGTCTCAATTCTGTTCTCCTCATCTAAGGGTCAGTAAGCTAGAAATACAGTGGAGATGAAACGTGTTTACAATTCATGCAGCCTAAGCTCATCAGTTGCCTTGCTTTCTCTGACTGAAAGGGCGTCTGCAGTGGATTGGGTACCACAGCCTCTTGCCTCTTGCCAAGGGTGCAGTCGGAGGTTCATTGTCATGCTGCTGTGCCACGCACTCATCACTGCTGCAGTGCTCCGGGAAGATGTGCCCCTGAGATTCCAGATTTCATTTAAAAACTGCATCCCCTGAAAGTTTACATGGAGGATCAGTTGGATTTTCAATCACAGACAAACCAGGAAGTTGTAAAACTGTTGTTTTGAGAGAATGTACAAGGCATTTTGTTTAACCCTACAATGCAGAGTTTCATTCAGACACTTCTTCTCTCTTGTGAAATAAAGATGGGTCTGTTTCTAAACAGCATGTCACTTCAAAACGTGAAACCAAACTTCTCATTTTTTTTATTTAGGATATCAAGGAAAACTTTTGGTTTTCTCTGTAGGGCTAAAACAACTCAACATGTTCAACAGGAATTCCAGCTCACTTTTACAAAGCAAACATTATCAAAACTAACTCCAAACTAATAAAATGCAGTTCCTCTCTCTCTAACCGCACTTATTTCTAGATTTATTTAGATTTAATGTATTTCAAGGCTATGGGAGAATATTATTACAATTCCTTTATTCCTTTGAAGTAGTAATTCCCTGGAAAAAAAATATTGCATCACTTACAATACGGTGGCTCCCCCCTTGGAGAAGTTTCATGTGTGCAGTAATTGCTCTGAGAACTGTAGTGAAGCCAGTGATAGCCAGTATCTGCCTAAAACTTTCAATCCAGAATGCAAAATCAATATACGTGGCACATCTCTCAGCAGAAAACAGCCTCTCTCTCCTCTGGCAGATAGCTGGCATGAGTGGATTGTATCTCTGACTTCAAGGGTCTGAATTTGATTGTACTGTAAATCCATAATAGAGATAGTTCAAATACAAGATTCTGGTAATCTCAGATGAGTTAGCTTTTTTGTAACCAAATTTCAGATCATCCAGATGTCAGACACATCCTTCAGTTCTAAAACTCAGGGAGTACATTAATTTATTTGAAATCACGACTCTTGGACTGTCCTGGAGCTACTTGGATGATTGGAACATATCTGCATTCCACAAAGATTTCAGCAGACTTCCCACCACACTAAAATATTCAGAATGAGAGCTGGCAGGTCATAATTACATTCATATATTCACATGCTGAGTGGCAGTTTGAATATATTAATACGATGTTGTTTCATTTTCTTCTCTATATTTTAGGATTAAGGGATTATGAGTATCCTTATCATGTGGGAGAGCTGTTCATCATTTATGTCTGTATCTACTCTACTGTTTTGAAGTCAAGATTTTCCATGCTAACTCCAAAACAAGTCACGTGATTTAGGTAATTTGGGGTCCATATTATCCCACAAACTGAGCTGAAACACAGTCTACAGAGGTCCACTGGTGCAGCTGTACTGAAAGACATTCAGAGAAACTTTGGAGACAAACACTCATTCCCAAAACATTTTCCATAAAGCCCTGTCCCTCCTGGCTGGTGTGGGCAGAAGGCAACACTTTATTGAACACTGTAAACAAATTTTGAGCGTCAGAATTATAGAATCTTTTCTATGGTTGGAAAAAACCTCCGAGATCATTGAAGTCCAACTTTTGACCAAATACCACCATGCACATTAACTCACATATGCTTCCTATCTTTTTCCTCCTAGAGGACAGGTGTAGATGAAGGGTTGACAGTCTTGGCACAACAAAAGTGTTGTGCCATCAGTGTGCCACTGATGATACGAACTTAGAGGTTTGCTATTCACTTGAGACTTGTGAAGAAAAATGATTCCTACTGATCACTTTGAAATGGGCTAAAATTTCCCAATTAAAATATAGCCCTAAAGGTAATTGTTCAGATTTGGTCATTATGAGACCATTTCTTCTCCCCTGGTGCAGTACAGTACAGCGGAAAGGTCTGTTTAAAAATCTGGACTAGCCTCTCGTTCTCTGTTTTTCAGGGACAGTGTGATTCTCCAATTAAAATTACACTAGGGATTGGCTGTGTTACAGTTTATTAATGAGGCACTGGAGCACATATTTACTGCAGTCCAAGTTCACGCATATGACTGTCTGCATGGTGTAATGGGCAGGGCAAATGTGGAGGTGCCCCTGGGGGGGATGGGCCTTGGGAGTGGAAGCATGGTCGGGTTACACGGGGTTTCCAAGCTCCCTGATGCTATTGTGTCTAAATCCTGTTCCTCACTGGTCTTTTCAAATGTAACTCCGCCCAGAGAATCCTGTACTTAAGTGGGTGTTCACATGATTTTGGGCAGTTGTTGCAGTCAGGCTGTGAGAAAATAAAGAGCATCCATGAACATCTATCAAGATTATTGTTCCTGATTCTTTCCACAGGCCAAAGCTGTTTTTCAGGGAAGGTTGCAGGCTAACCCCACTGCAACAGGCAAAGGTTTTCAGAGACCCAAAACAAGGTAGCAATGTTTATAAATTCCCCTTGCCCATTTTTTAAGACTGTGTTTAGCAACAGGTTAGTGATCAGTGGTGCTGTGTGAGACTCAGTATCCACACACGGCAAACAGCAGCAGAAGGAAGCACAAACTCAAAATGGTCTGTTAGCTGAGATTGCATGTCTCAATACACAGGGCTGTGTGTGGGGAGGAATGCAGGATTACCTCTCAGGCAGACTGTTTAGTTATGCGTGTGATCAGCATGGAGACTATAGAGCAGGCAAGTTGATTGATGGTAAAACCAGAGATGAGCTGGGAGCTCTAGCACTAGTAACAAACCATGAAATGATGTTCAGTGACATGGTCAAGTGAGATTGTATCTGCTGATAACTTGGTTTTACCAGAGGAAACAAGCTACCTTTTATGGTTCACATGGAAAGGAAGAACACTGTATTTCAAGTTCTCTTCTGGAAGAGCTAGATGCAAGAAGCAGAGTACTTTTTTGACCAGTTTCATTCAGCCAGAGACTTCTGTGGATGTGATAGGTACATTTCACAAATTATCGTATGTTTATGTGATTTGATGGCCTCGTCAAAGTGCAGAAAATCAGCTCTGTCTGTCTCTAGTTCTGGAGGTTAGCTTTCCTATCTATTCAAATAATTTAATTTAACTTAGAGTTGTCATTCTCACAGGTAAGGCCATAGGTCCACAACTACAGGTGTGCATAGGCACAGAAATCTGGCCTTCCTTCTTCCAAATGCATCACATTCTTCTCCTGTTAAACTGTGAGTATTGCATGAACTATCTGTGAAGCTTGTTGCAGATGTACCAAGTATTTACAAGCTTGCTACAGTGTTTTGTGGGAAAAGTAGGGAGAGAAATGCCCTTCTCAGAGAAGTCAGGTAAGCTGTACTGTCACACTACTTCAGAACATGATTTCACTGGTCCCCTGAAAACATGGAGTGCAGGTGAGTGCTGCTTCTGTGCTCTAAGAGATTTCAAAACTGTCCAATAACATATATTTTGAGAATGAGCTTTAGTTTTCTAGAAGAGGGTGTCTGTATGTGATTTTGTATAATGCCAAGGCTAGTCAGGCAAAAGTGGATGAGATAAACTGTAATTTAGGATAGTAAAGTCCAAATCCAGAAAGCTATCTAGATGTAGTATGGGTAGAGCTAACCACTGTTGTTGATTCCAATGTAAGAGCTGTGGATGAAAAGAACTCAGTGCTAGTAAGAAGTCATAAAGAGTTTGGGAAAGAATATGCATCACAGAAAGGTATTTTAGTTACAAGGGAATGAAAAAAAACCAGTTTTGATGTGACCACCATCTGAGATTTATCTGTTCAAGCGTATTCAGGTAACTGAGTTTCAGATGCACTTGAGTATTCACTGACATTTTTTCTAATCAGTGAAGAGAAAAAGAAAGTCCTGTAGCCTGAGTCCTCCATGGCAGTGTCTAGATAGCTCACAAAAAATCCTCCCTACTGACTGCTGATGAAGTCCAGTCTAGCAGGTCGTATTAACTGAAGCTTAAATGCAGCAGTGTTAAGTACTCATTAATTAGATGATAAATGTTGAAATTAAGTTTTAATCACCTGAACTGAGATGAAATTAATTTTACTCCCTTTAACTGAGGTAATGAACCTCTCAAATGCCATTGAAATGGAAGGAAAGTTGATACTGTGTTACCAGTACTCAAGTAGTTCAAAAAACCCTCTAACAGAGTTTCTGAGCTGGCATTCAGAAGACCAAGGATAAAATCTTGGGATTCCTTGGTCCTCTTTCAAGGGTGCATTAGAGTTTTGACAAGAGCCAGGGGAAATGGCTTGCTCTTACGTGAAGTTCCCACATGATCAGGATTCTTGAGAATATTTTTGAGTGGGTATGGGAGAGCTCATGCCATCCACAAGGCATCATTAATGAGAAACCTGTCTCATAACTCTCTTTTAAACACAGCATCTGGGGCCCCTCTGCTGGTCACAGCTTTCAGAGGGAGAAAATCTAGTAGTGAAGTCCAAAGCCATCAAGGGCTTTGTAGGTCAAAGTCAACACCTTTGCTTCAATCTGGAAAAGCAGCAGGCAAGCAGCAGAGATCACAGAGCCCTGGTGTCACACACTGCCATGCTGATGAGTTGTCAGCAAAAATCCAACTCCAGGATTGCTAACAAAACAACAGATAGCAAAAGGTTTGTTTTGCTTTATTTCAGCTGAACTCTGAGGTTACCAAGCTTCACAGAATGACAACGACAATGTACATTTTTATAGTCCAGCAGAGTTCAGAGCCCTGGTAAGAAAGCAAATCACTGCTTGGTCAGCTCCTCACAGGCACAACAGTTCAAGGGTTCGTGTTTTTTCTCTCTCAGCTAAGCTGTTTTCCCAAGAACATCTTTGTTACTTTTTGCCATAAAACAAAAGGTCAGGTTTGATGTTGCTCCTAGAAATGTTCTTGTTGTTCTGTTTCTTTATATAACCCCCTTCTCTGTCCATCTGATGGAGAATGTGCTCTGCTGCTTAATGCCAGCTGCATGCAGTATGATGAGAAGAATGACAGCCCCAAAAAGAGGGCCGGGGGAGGGGTATGCAGAGCTGTGAAGGAAATAAAGGGAAAATAAGCAGAGTTTTGCCTCTGGTCATTTGCAGACAGCTTGTGAGATCCTCACATCACACACATTGCTGGGTTGCCTGTGACGTTTCTGAACACACAAGCTGTTATTTCCTCACAAGGAATCAGCACCGCTAAACCCTTTCAGGCAACGTGGGTGGGCGCTTTAGAAGACATACTGTCTCATCCCATTCAGGAACTGCCCTCTGTCACTGCTCTCCTGGCATGCTGGATGTTTGTTGTTTAAGTAAATAAACTGGCTTGTGTCTCAGGCTAGCTGCGAATGCTGTGTCCTCCCACCACCACCCTTTCCCGGCCACTCCAGGAGACAGGAGAAAAAAAAAAAAGAAAGAAGAAGAAAAGAAAAAAAGAAGAAAACAGCCAAAAGCAACAAGAAGATGAAAAAGTTCACAGAGAGCTCGATGCCACCCACTAAGCCCCAACCTACAAATAATCAGTGACCAAATGGTGTCATTAGAGGCCCCAACATCCTGTCAGCACTCACTCTTCCAGTGGAAATCCGTGGTGGAGGTGATTTTGAAACCATCTCTCCTGTCTCTTTCAGAAAGAAGATTCTGGGAAATGTCTGTCACAAGATACTTTGGTTTTCCTTGTTTCTTCCAAATGTACATTTCAACTTCCAAGTCAGTGGCCAGCTTCTGCAGAACTAAAGTAATAATTTTTGAAGCCCCGTTGTCAGCTTGCCTCTTCCGTAGGCTAGGGAATGTATGTGGTGTAGAAGGGAGTTACAAGATCGTGAATCTGCCTCTGTTTTGTCAAAGATGCATAAGCACGATTGCAAACAGGCCTTACTTGTGTTTTACTGCATCTCCACGGCTCCTTTTTTTGATCTTGATGCTAAGCTACAACAGGGAAAACAGATGTCTGCTACAATACAGGTTGTCTTTAAGGTTAATAGCAACTTTCCATACTGGCTGGGCCAGAGTGTAGTTTTTCATATTCTTCTCTTGGTGGGTATTCACATCACACAAATATAGAAACTTCATTAAATAATCTGACCTTCCAACCTTAATTCCATACTCAATGAGAAAAAAGCCTAGGTCAAATCAGAATAATCCCGTAACTTCTCTTTGAAATCAGCTTCTGCATGATTTTCTTCTGTCTTCCTCTTCTGCACTGCCTCTCTAATGCTGATCTAGTGCTGATCTACAAGTAATTTAATAAGAGTTATTTCTTCACACATTAGTCATTGTGCCTATCTGCTACCTGGGAACAGAGTTTGTCACTGAAACATTGCTCCTAGAGAAACTGCCTGCAAAAAAAGGTTAATTAAGTGAAAAGTACAGAATGGTGACAGAGCATAAGGGTTTGCTTTATTGGTTCTGCTTTCCTCTATAAACACCTTCACCTTTCTTCAGACTGGATTGATGACGTCAACCACATTAAGAGTTAAGTCATAGAAGAACCCAACCACTAGATGCACCCTGCCAATGCAGAATGGCTAAACTGAACATTTTTGTAGGGTGCTTGGTGAAACTGGCTTCCAGAAGTGCTTCGTTCACTGAGCATGTCATAAATCGTGAGTTAGTCACAGAGAGGTGTGGTGATCTTTCATTGATTTCCCTAGTCTCTCAATACACTTGTTCATAAACAATCTAAAAAGACACTTTTCACAGTTATTAGCACCTCTCCATTAGACAAGTAAGGCAACGGAATGAAGCCCAGAGGCTGGGAGGTCTCATCCCCTGGCATCTCTCAAGAGAGACACCAGTGAGCGCAGGCAGGTTACTGGAAACTGATCTGAACCCCCGGCCACAGCAAATCACACTGTGTTTCCTCATACTGCTTGTGTCTCTGGTTCCCATAAGGACCAAGATCCAAAACTTACAGGGAGATTTTTATATCTGAGTTTCTCCTGATTCAGCAGTGTTTGCCACCACATGGATGCCATCAGTTTGCATCTGAAACTCAAAAAGCAAAAAAACTCCACCCCCAAACTCCAGCCCTTAGAAGTAAGACTTGTTTCTAGTCTTCCATTCAACTTCTTTATTTTCACACAGCCCTCAGCAAGGGGTCTTGCCACCAAGGAGGTGGCTTTCACTTCTACAAATAGACAATATAAAAGAAAATTGTTCTAACACCAAACTTTGGGCACACTGAGAGTAAACACAGAAACTGACAACAGAGCCGTGAGTGCTTGATACCATCATATTTAGCAGTTTCTGGGGACCTACCTCCAACTTTGCAAAATCATAGCTGTATATTCTATTTGGAGACTGAAGAACATCCTCTATTTGACAAAGATTTCACCAAATTTTAGACAAGCTTTGAAATCAGAGGAAGAAATATTGTATTGCTTTCACAGAGAAATAAACAGGTTACATGAGATCTCATTTCTCCAGCCTTCTTTGCTCCAAATCAAGCAGTTTAATTTTTCAGTTGCATTCACTTGGACTGAAATAAGCAAACAAAACAGACAAACAAAAAACCAAACTAACCAATCAAATGAAAACAAACAAACATAAACAACCAAAAAGAGATCCACTAGGGAAAAAACTTCATTTACTACAGAACTTCAAAACTCTAATAAAAGGCAAAAAGAAAATCTTAGCACTCAGATTTTCTCATGCAGGAAAACATCACCAGGTAATAGATTAAGCCACTACTGGCATAATTAAAGGAGTGTAAATAAAGAAAGCATTGCAAGTAATATGGCAGAAAGCATTTTAAAGCTTTCAGAATCATAATGGCTGCAGTAGCCAGGCTTCCACAGCTGTGATTACAAATAACTGGATTCAACGTATTTTCCAGACAGTTTTTTCTCCGTGTTTTGTACTAAGCTTCATCAGACAGTGAGCCCGGGGACAGCAGGGTACAGCTCGTCATTCACACCCATTCCTCAGCCCCTTCAGACCAGGAGGACGCTGCTGCTCCCAGAGGCCGGATCCTCACTGTAGAAATGACAAATGCTCCCGGTCCCTGCTCTTGGCCCTTGTTGTGTTCATGGCACAGGGGATTTTCTCTCCTGATTAAGCATGAGGACATCCCTTCTCCGCCTAAATTGGAGACTCAGTAAGGGGCAGAAGACGTTGGCCCTTCCCAGAGGCCAGGTCCTGCAGCACCTGTCAGCTCCCCCTGTTTTTAGGGTGCAGTCAGAGCTGTGGAGTGCCCTAGCTGGTCCGCAGCTTTAATGACAAGCAGGACAATGGGTCCAGGCCTCGCCTTTCTGACCTGCTGTGTGAGCCTTGGCTTTTGCTGTGAACACTTCAGAGCAGTGTAAGTCCTATGATGCCACATAGCCCTCCTCCCAGGCAAATCAGACATGAATGGCGTTGTAATAAATGCAGCAGTGCTAGCTGTCTCACAGACTATCCAAATGGCATCTCTCTCTTTACTGGAGCAAGACGCTTAGTATTTTTTTTTTTCTTTCA
This sequence comes from Platysteira castanea, assembly GCA_013397175.1. Classification (NCBI taxonomy): domain Eukaryota; kingdom Metazoa; phylum Chordata; class Aves; order Passeriformes; genus Platysteira; species Platysteira castanea. The sequence goes on from VYXC01013184.1 coordinate 95,354, forward strand.
GTAACTACATTTTTGGGGTTTTTATGACGTTCAGCCCTTCTTTGGAAAATGCCTTTAAAATGGAAATGTGCTTATTGTGCATCTCACAGATTGAAGTCAAATGTGCTGCTTGTATCTCTTGGCCTTGCAAGGAATAGACTGGTAGCAAAGAACCAGGCAGAAAGCCTGTTCTGTGTGTGTATCACTGAACTAACTTGATACAGATTGACTTAGAAATAGAGACTGTAAAATGCTGTGTTCACACGGGCAGTTCATACGAGAAGTTGCAATTGAAAGCTGTAGTGGTGATGTTGAATACTAATGAAATAACATGTAATTTAATCCCAGTTGCAATTTGGAGCTATTGTTCATAGGAATATATTTTAAATTAGCTCAACCCCAAGCTGGACTCACAGTGTAACTATCATATTTTCCTCCTTCTACAATTTCTTGTGAAAAATCAAGGCCAAAATATAGTTACTATGAGAACTATAATAATATTCTGCAAATTGTCTTTTTGTGATTTGCACCATGAACACAGAGAAGATTAGAGTGTTAAGTAACTGCGCTTAAATTTTCACATGCACACACAAAAGGACTGCCTCTCCTCTTTCCCTCCTATCCTTGAAACAACATTTTCAAACAAAAACAAACCAGCACAGAAACTATGCCCACGAATCCATTTCAACTTAATTAACACTATGCTAGTTACAAATGCAAACAGGTTCCTAAGCACAGGTTCGGCTGTCCCTCCACTCCGCGAATTCAAATTTGACTCCTTGCTTTGTTCTAAGAAACAAAGAGAGCAAAGAACAATGTGGCCCTGACCCTTCTTTACCCCTTCACATACAAATGATCCCTTTTAATATTCAGACACGCTGTGGCATGAAGAGGTCCCATGAGAACAAACACCTGCCATTTCTCTGGACAACACTTTGACCAGACATTGCCTATCTAGTTTTTGAACAACTTTTACATTCTTGTGGCTGTTTTATAAAGAAGATGGCAACACTCGTGTTCTCAGGACATAGCCTGTATTTCTATGCAGAAGCACAGAGTGCAGAGCCCCTTCCCACGTACCACATAAACACACTCCACTTGCAACCTCTCGGCAATTTTCTTGCCTGGGGATCCAATGCCATAGGCTTGGAGTCAGGGAGAATCTAATAGCTCAGCTGCAAACTTCCATTGAATGTGTTTGTGTACATGTGCTTGGACTGAGATAGGAATCTGCAGCCTCCACACACTCTCCCTCTTAGGAGTGAGTCCAGACCCAACACAAGAGGAGAGTGTTAGGAAGCCGTGGGCACTGTCTAGACCAAAGGTACATTTTTTTCCTTAAATGCACAAAATTTGTGCATTACTGATAAGACAGGGGACATTGCTGGGGCTGGGCCCAGTAAGAACTCCAGCAGTGGTGCTGTGGACACACGTGGACAGTGCAGGAGGCAGATCCCTGGGCCCTCCGCACAAACTGCAGCAGTCTGGCTTCTGTCTGCTCCAGCAGCACTGGGAGCTGGGGTCTGAAGATGCTGGAAGTTGGCATGAGGCTGGCAGGCTTTCTTGTCTGGTGATTGGAGGTTACTCATCCTCCATCAGAGGTCCTGGGTCCTTCCTTGCACACTTGCACACACTACTTGGCTTATTTCTGGAAAGCTCACTAATAGGCAGAGATGGCTGCTAAGACCCACATAACTCACAGAATTACATTATTCCTCACTGGCCTTAGCCAAACTCATTCTTGAAACCCTTCAGTGCTGGGAATTTCCACCACCACCCCACAAACAACCCACTCCAGTGCATCACCAACTACACCATTGCAAATGCTTTCTTAAAATCAGGTGCAAATCTCTCTTGTAATGGTTTGTACCCACTTGTATCCCATCTGTGATGGACACAAAGAGCAGATTATTCAGTAGAATGATGTCACACTGAATGGAAACCTTGTCCTGCTAAATGGTGATGAGTCTGCTCTAAAACTGCTCCATCCAGTGATCACCAAGATTTTTTTCACCACTCTGGAGTGCAGAGTAAGAGTTGGCCTTATGTTCAGACTTTCCTCCAAAAAAGGATCAGTACTGCAATAATTTTTAATGACAGAGGCATGCTAAACCGGATCAAAGACAAACAGAAGAAAGGAAAACCTAAATCAGATGGTACTGGCCTTTGAGCTTGATGTGGTCTGAACAAGATGGTTTCCTCCATGGTTCTCATCTATCTGATAAAAAGCAACAGTACAGGCTGTGCAGAACAGATCAACAGAGGCATGTGGACTGCTGTTTGCTCTGGAAAGTAATGGGAACTAGGCCCAGACATATCACTGAGACTTGTCAATAATTTTCAACTTTTGATTCTTACTAAAGTTGCAGAAATATTTCCAGTCATTTTTGGTAGGTAGCAGCAAAAAAAGTCAACCCAAAAACTACAAGAAAGATAGGTTTTGATAACCCCTCAAAAAAAAAAAAAATTCAAGAGTCTAATTCCCACAGGAAACAATCATGTCATTGAAGTTAATGGAAGCTTGGTACTAAGAACTTACAAGTAGCTGAGCACCTCCAGTTAATATTCTTCCCAGCCACAATCTGTGAGAAGGTTTTGACTTTGTTTTCATACTTGAAACATTAAACTTTTGACATTTTTCCCATTGTCTTGGTTCCCAGCAAGAGATGCAGGCTTTTCCCACCTAGGTAATGTGACAACCAAACATTTATCATGTTGCATAAGCTGAGCCAGAGCTTTTCTTTTCAAGTAAACGAATGCATTTTCAGAATATTTAGACAGAGCTCAGTGTTTGTCCTCACATCTGAAATGAGCTCTTGCCCATGGTCTAAAACTGAAAGAGATTGCTGCCGTGGTTTAAAGCAACAGCTCATTGTTTTTCTCAGGGTTAAGGAATGCATTCCTGGCATCTCATGGACTAGCTGGGGCTCTGTTTCGTTATGAGGTGTCCAGCCACACCTGTGAGTGAAAGGGATCAAACGTCCATCTGAGTGCTGTACACCTGCAACTGCATAAGGAATGTATGGGCAAGGCTGTTTGCTTAGGGGTGGAAGTGACTGCTCTTGACCAGCTTCCTTCCATGCAGGTTCCTGGAGCCAAGAATTTGTGGTGTCTGATGAGCCTGCTGTTCCTCTCAGCCTTTATTTCTGTCTGTACCTACTATTTTCTGATAACTTTCCCAGGGAAGTTGAAACCACACAGAAGAATGCTTTGGCTTCATACCAAGCTGCCTAGGCTTTGATCAGAGACCTGAAAGGATGGAAAACGGGTGGCGTTGCTGGTTATGTCTTCGAGGGCTGAGCTTCTCAGGCTGAGGAGAGGTGTGCATCTCTGGCTACACAGAGATGTGCAAAATCACAATGTGCAAAAATACAGCTCCCTAGCTGGCTTCTGACCTCATGATTCACCATCAAATGTCACAAAGTGAAGTATAGTATAGCTGTGAGAGAGGCTGCTAGAACTAGGAGTCTGCAGTTTTCATTCTTTGTCATTCAAATAATTTAGATTAAGACCTTTCCAGAGATTTGAATAGAGGTTGAGACCTGACAGTCTTTTCTCCTTGGAGAGAGGTGATGTTCCAAGCAGGTATCAAGGGTCCTGGGGCTTAAAAGACACCAGAGATACTCCTGGCTTGTGTTCTCAAATGTCCACTAAAAATGGCTTAGAGGCATTTTATGTTTCTGGGGATAACGGGCAACAGATCCTGAGTGTGATGATAAGAGCAATGTATACATTCCATCAGAAATCTAAAACATGTAAACAGACAGAAATTGTCAGAGGGATGTGAGAATTTTGTAAATTAACAACAAAGGCAGAAAGAGGAAGTTCAGAACAAATACATATATGTTTTTCACAACCATGGAGGAGAGTAATCCACCAGTTTAAAAAGCATTTAGTACACTAAATATTAGCTGGGTAACAGGCTGAGAGATACTTGGCACTGGTCCATAGAAATATAAACACAAGGCATTTGTTTCATTGTGTTTCTTTTTCTTTAAATATTTACTTTCTGTGTTTTTCCAGGATATAGTTTTTCATCCTATATGCATAACAAGCTACCTTTCCAAAGGCTGACTTGGGAGGCACACTCAGGGTCACTGGTTTGGTTTCAGTGGCTCTTTGTTGGGATTTAGTACATTTCATGAGGGAAAAATAGCTACATCTAACTTTTCTCTCCCATCCCCAAGCCCTGCCATGCCCCACCACCGTATATGACAGCCTTTTTGGCAAAGATTGTTGAGAGTGAAGGGGTTTTCAAAACAGCAGCTTCTTTTTCCTCCTCTTTTTCATGGGCTGGAGCATCTAGGAAACAGATGTGGTTGCATGGAGTGGGAAAGTAGACACATATCTTTTTCTCCCTTCATTGTAGTATGGTTCCTTAGGCCTTGGAGGCAGCTTGAGTGGTGCTCAGCCCTGTGAAATTTCATGGCATGGGACAAAACACAGAAACTGGAAAAGGCACCTTCGTAAGTATGTTCATTTTCAGTGCTGGCACACACTGTAATTTCTGCACTGTGTATTTTCCATGCCAGGCACTAGATTGACATCTGCATGTTTGCAAAGGTGTCATTGTCATGTCATTCTGGAAGTGTCATGAACCATGTGATTTGAAGGCCAAGTGAAGGAAATATAAGAGGTGGCAGCCCTATGTATAAGATCAGGAATCCATACAAGATTGTCCTTTGTAGTGCTGAGGCTCCATAGCTTCTCTTACACCTTCACTTTCCTGAAATGCTTCGTGCTAGGAGGAATGCACCACTTGGTGTTTGAGGGCCTACTCTACCTTTTCCCTCCTATTCCCCCAAAATGGGAGGTTGAGAGGGATTGTGAACAGGTTGTGCTGCTGTCAAAATTTTACAATGTTTACCCTTTCTTTGAGACTGATCTGTGCTGTAATCAGAAAATTAGTTTGAACATCATGAGACAAACCTGAGACAGGTTTGCACCAGCTAGTTCTGATAGTGCTGACGGTGTAACAGCATCAGAACCATGTCCAGTGATGATGAATTATTTCAGAAAAAAAGTGGTGTGACCTGAAACAAGGACCAGGTCCTTGACTGCATTTCCATGGCTTGACGTGGAGCAATGTAAATGTGCTTCTGGGGATTCTGGACCTATCTGCAAAATCATCAAATTTGAGATGTGCTGAGAATGTCTGTAAAAATAATGAACAATTTAATGATATTTCTAAAGGTTCCTCAGTGTCACAGAGGGGCAAATCTAGGGCGAGAGTAGGTGTTGGAAATGTTGAAAGGAGGAACATTGATTCCAATTGTAAAACGATTCCCTACATATTGACAAATCTTTGATTAGCACATTGTTCCACAGGGCTAGTTGACATCTTCCACTGCAATAAAAATGTCCTTTGGGGTTTTTTTGGTGTTTTTTCTTTTACTTTCAGGAAGAATCAAACATCACTTGACAAATGTAGATATTGCTCTATAGCTGAGCAATAGAATGCTGCTTATGCTGAGACTGGAAAAGAAGTGAATGACAAATAAACTCATGAGAAGTACATTTATTAATATAAATTCCAGCCCTCCCTATCCATCTCATATCTTGCAGAGGGTAAAAAGCTGGTTATGAGAAAGGACTACAAACATACTTAAGTCCATGGGGCAGGTGGACACCCCAACATTGTGGTGGGCACACTGAATATAGAGAGGAGCAAGTGACTCACAGTCCTCTGCCTTCAGAGGAGGGCTAAGATATAGCCCTTGATGTGGATTATTGGCCCACCACCCAAATTCAGAGGTTGATCATTTGCTGAAACACTCGTTCATAACAGATAAACCGCTTGTTCTGTGCTTTCTAGAGAAATACAAAGAAGTTTGGCATTTCAATGTCTAGGCTCATCGCAGATTGCCATGCTGACAAATGCCAAATTTTTTCTTTCATTGTATAAATGACTCCAGACCTGTAACGCTGAAAACGCACAGCAGAAAAATATGTTGAAGAAAAACATTGAAATATAGGTTAGAATTTGATGGTCACTTGGGAAAGACATAAGGAAATAAATAATTCTAAATTCTCTTTTCTTAAAAAGTGTGAACTCACAGCTTATTTTGAGCTACATGCTGAGCATACGTTAAAACATCTCTGTAGGACTAATTGAATCATTATTTAAATATGTATGGAAGCTGGAACTGTAAATCCAAACTAAAACTCCATTTTAGTTTGTGTGCAAATGATGCAAGTTTTAGTGTAAATTGAATAATATTTTTTTGCTTTATATGCTGCTATATTCGGCCCATATGTAGGGAGCCTAGAGCACCCTAAATATAAACTCTATAGACACTTACAAGAAGAAGGATTGAAGAATGTGTGCACAAGAGGGCTAATCACTGTCAGGAGGACAAGGAAAAGTTTACAGAACCAGACTCTTCTACTTTTTCCCATAATAAATTGAGTCAATCTCCCAGGCTGCCATCCCCTTCTTCCATTTTTCTCCCTGGGAAATTGTCTCTGGGAAAAAGGACTTTTCTAAATGCAAATTATAAAAACCACCAAGAAAATAATTTCACTCTTGGCCATCACTGACAGGCAGCTGCTTTTCTGGGGGCAGTTCCTGCAGCATTTGTAGGTGCTGTTTGCATGCTGGTGTTGCCAAACCATCTGCATTCTGATACAAGCAGCTTGTGAATGTCAAGCCAATTAGCCAAGGCTAATGTCTGGTTTCCTGTAGAGAGCTTTTGTGGAGTAATTGCTGTCCTCGAGGTCAAACCGGTGTAATTACAGGTCTTTAATTAATCGAGATAAACAGCCTTTGAATCCTTGAAGTGAGTCAGCCAATCACTCTAATGGACTTTTATCTTAACCTACAACAATATAGAGTATTATGACAGGTGATATAAATGCTTTTATTTGTATGGGATCTAAACAGTAAGAGTTTTCACTAAAGCCATAAAAATTATTAACATCTATTAAAGTCTCTGCCTAGGCTTAAAAACAAATACATTGTTACATGCTTCTCAGAGTAGACATTCATTTTTAAACAAACCAGAAAGTAGGTGTTTTCACAAAAGTAAATGAACATGGGTAAGAGGAGCAAGAAGAAAGTATTCTCACCCTAATTTCTCACTCCCTGTGTGGTTTTATTCCTTCATTTTAAGGTAAGATCGAATTGTTCTTTGAAGCATAGTATTGAGACCTGTGTGGTTTTATTCCTTCATTTTAAGGTAAGATCGAATTGTTCTTTGAAGCATAGTATTGAGACCTGTGTGGTTTTATTCCTTCATTTTAAGGTAAGATCGAATTGTTCTTTGAAGCATAGTATTGAGACCATTTAAAAATAGCAACCTTCCAAACAGCCTGTTTCTCCTGCTCATGTGTTTTCCTTCCTCTGTGTCCCCTTTGCTCCTCACACCTCTCCTTGAGGCTCAGATATTTTGGTCTACTATGGGAATGCTGGCAAATGTTTCTCCACCTAACTTCATTATTTCTAAAGTCAATTCTCTGTAGGATTTCCTCCTCAGAAACTGTTATTTGCTTTATCCCCTCTCCTCATGCATTTTGGTGAATAAAATATCTAAAATAATACCCCATTTTATGAAAAATAACCACCCTACTTCTAGTATTTTGAGAGTCTATTCTGATGAAGAAAATTGAATGGAGTTTGGAAGGAAATTATTGGAGGCTTGACCCTTGTTATCTTCTGTGGACTTCAGCTTAGCTTTGGAGTGCACACGTTTAGATACCATATTTCCCTGATTCAAGTGATCATTGTAGTAATACATTACTAGAAACACATGTAAGTTTAGTTTGTTTTTCTGCAACAGATCAAAACCAATATTTGGAAACAACCTTCAGAGCATTCCAATCTGGTAGTCAAATTCACAAAACCTAAGAAAAGAATATCCATAGTGCTGCTATCACTTGATCGATTTTTTTAAAACTAAGCAATTGAATTTCCGCGTTCCTGTTTGGTTGGGGTTTTTGCAGGACAGAGGAGGATTTTTCCTGGTTTTGTTTGGTTGGTGCTTCTTTTTGTTTGTTTGTTTGTTTTAATAAACTAGGAGTATAACTTAGATAGCTGTAATTATAATTAGACTTATAATTAGAGCTTTAAGGTAAATTAAGAAATGCTTAAAATACAGCATGATGAACTCTAGAATGGTGACTCATGGCCAATCAATATTCAGTGTCAGAAAGCACTATGTTTCACAGAGGGAACTAGTTCGGCAGGAAATCAGTAGTCATGTATGTAAAGTGAAAAGGAACAGCTCTTCAGTTTTATTAATTTTGCCTGTATGACACACAGTGTGAGTCTGCCCTTCTTGCTTTTTGTGACCCTTGACTAACACCGGGTCCATGTGGTATCACGTAGCGCTAACACTGTGCCACTTACCCCAGGTAATGACAGCAAGAAGGACTAGCAAGGGTTAAATGAGCCCTTATTAACCAAGTGCCTACACATTTACACCCCTTTTTCCAAAGTCAGAACAAAACCCTAACTTCCTGTCTACATATCTGTAGATAAACGTGTGTGTCTGTGTGTGTGCGTGTGTATTCCCTAAAATATTTTTCTCGTTCAATCTCTGCCACTGGAATATCTGTCCTTCAAGACCTGTGGAAAGGCCATGGAACCTGGTTCAAAGACCTCAAGCAATCAAACAATACATGTAGTATTTGCCGTGCTGGCACCAAAGGTTCTCTCCATGAGAAGACTCAGGAAGGTTAAGGGGCATGTGAAGCAATACTGGAAGATGTCCTTGAAGCACTGAGTTGTTTTGGGTGGGATTGTGTCTAACTACAGCCAGGTAAGGCTTATAATGTGTCATAACTCCCTATCAGCTAGTCCCTCTGGGTTTTTTATAGCCAATAGCCACCAAGCCAATAGCCCAGTATTACCTGCAGAGAGCTGATTTATCTCCCTTATCTGCAAAAGGACAGCAGGGAAAACAGTGGACATAGATGGGGGAGCCCTACCTTACCTGTACTTGCAACAGCAAAGTTGTTCTGTGTTCTGTGACAGCTTTCAGTGGCTGTTCTGTTCTGTGAGATACTGGGAACTTCTCTGCATCTACCCTTTGGCAGTACTTCTCACTGCAGTATCCTGGCAGAGTTATGCAGCCTCATGCTGGGGACATATTATATCCACATTACTTTAAAGCTGCCTAAAGTTGCCAGCACAGGCTCTGTGTCTTTCTAAATGTGCATTGTTCTACAGCAGCCATCCTGTTCCAGCCTTTCACAAGCTATGTAATGTGGTGACTCTTCTGCTCTCTTTCCCCTTCCCACCCTGTATAAGCTTTCAATCACTGACAATATATTCAAAACAAAAGTATCCAAGAAATTAAACCCAGAATGAAGTCCTCAAGGCCAGTATTCAGAACCCAGTTGTAAATGAAACGTCTAGTTGCCTTTACAGCATTTAAGTGGTGTAATGGTAAGTAAGATTTCTCATTTAAAGGGTGATCCATGTGCCAGGGCATACTGGAAGGCACGTGCACAGTGACCCAATTTGACTAAGGTGCAAAGTGCTAAAATGTAGTCTTAGACATGTGCAGGAGTTTGGTCCCCTGAGACAAGTTAGTTGGGACTTTTAAAGGAGCAGGGATCTGAAGCAGTTGGCAAAGAGAGAAAACCACACAACAGCATTGATGATAGCAAGAAATGGGCTTGATTATGAAGGCCTGCCAGAAGGAATATTTTTGCACATGACAAATCTGATGCATCCATGGCAGAAAGCTTCTCTTGTCCTTCAGTGACAGGGGATGAAGCACTGACCATGGTTAGCGCAATTGTAAAAGCAAAATTAATTCCAGCATTTTCAGTTTAAAGTCGGATTCCAGGATTATTTCATCCAGAAACAGCCGCAAAGCTCATACAGTGATGGAATAAAGTCTTTGATTTCTACCCATTTGCCTGCTGGCAAAACCAAGAGCCTCACCAATTGTATAGACATGTGAATATTATATAGTTTTGAGGGTTTTGTCTTTTAACCTGCATATGCCAATCCAAAGAAAAACTATGAATCTGTGGCTCTCTGGAGAACCCTGGGAAAACACAGAAAAGTAGATCCACGTGCTGGGCAGGTAACTCTGCACTGACTTACTGTTATTAATATGTTGAGGGTAAGGTTTAATAGTTACAACAACACATCAGTAGAGGGATGACCTGGAATTGATTCCTTACATCTGCTCTGACTTTTACATCACTGGGAACCTAACACATTCTCTCATCCTCACTTCACACTGTCCAGTCTCCCAAAGGCATAGAGAGACTTTTCCCACTCCTGGAAATTTAGTGGAAGGTGGTTTATGTGTGAAGTATTATTTATTAAAAAAAAAAGGTGACAATTCACTTTCTGGAAAAAAAAGTCCTTTTGTTTTGACACTGACACGTTGTCAGGGCAAGGCATTTATAGGCTGATAGACACTCTTAGTCATAACTCACAGTAGAAGAAAACATGAGAAAAATGTACTTCTAGTATACGGACATTAGAACTGAGAGTTCCATTTAACTGATGTGCATATTTATTTGACCTTGCTATTTAGAAAGTGCATTTGAAATTGTTAAATGGAGTCACATTTGCATTTAGATTTGTACTGTACTAAATACTTGTCTTGAATCAACGATACATGTTAAGGGTATCAACATATCATATCACAAGGATATGAACAGTACATATGAGGATCTAAGACTTCCCTTTCAGACTGGGATTTTTAAAAGGCATTTGAATTTAGGGTTTTTTACTTCTCAGTGAAAAGAGAGCTCTATCAGAAGCCTCTTCCTGCTGATAAGCTAGTCCTTGAAAATGTTTTGAGTAAACAGGACACTTTTCTGGATACCAGACTAAAATTTTATTTTGAATATATGGTGAGGGTTGGGAGGTTTGAGGAGAACAGAGTGGTTGGGGGAGGTTTTTTGGTTTGGGTTTTTTCCTGTTTGGTTGGTTAGTTTGGGGTTTTTGTTGTTACTGGGTTTTTGTTGCTGTTCTTTTATTTTGCTTTGTATTTTTACTTGTTGTTGTTATTTTTTAAAGCCACGGAATAAAACATACATTCACAGCTTTGGTTGTGAAACATGCATTTGTCGGCAGAAGTATTAACTTATTAAATGTAATGCTCAGTGCCTGGTCAGCTGCAAGGTTCTCAGTATCTTTAATGAATATCTCTAAGTTCTGAGACAACTTGCTTTGCTCAAAGGTAGTGAGTTGTGAAAATGGTACTTGTTATCTTCCCGGAGTTAGTATTTATTTGGGGAGCTAACACTTAATTTGCGTTTAGTCACACCTGCCAGAATGACCCTCTGAAACTCACACCACCCCAGAACAGTGTGTTTGAAAGCCTTCCAGAGTCTGGCCAAGGACTCCATCAATCATGGGAATGACTGTGTGTTTGGATAAGAGAGCTGTGGGGCTTGCTTAGCCCTTCTGGTACTCCCTTCCCTTCTCTCATCTTAAACCCAAGTCTTTGAAAATGCACCAGCTGTTATTGGGGAGAAGGACCTGAAAAGTATTTTCCAACTGTTGTTTTGAGAATGGGTTAGAGATTGGAACAGCACCATCAATAATGAAACGCATGGAACACAGCCCTGTTTCATAATCAAAAAAGAGGAAAAGAGGCCAGCTATTGAGAATGCTGCAATTAAAAACAAAAGCCGAAACAATAGCTTTGGGCAAATGCGATGTTGTCGGTGAACATCCTGCTTTTCCAGCAGTCCACATGGAGTGGTACAGTAATGAAAGGTCTCAAATCAGAAACAGTGCTGAGCAAAAAGTGCTGCTCCAGCTGGGATAGTCCTGGTCTGCCTCCAGTGGGCAGGCTGGAGCAAGGAGGGGAGGGAGAAGCAGTGTTGACACAGAGACTTTACCATAGCATTTTCACAGTAGCTTGCCATAGGGAAGTGCAAGACAGCTTCCAAGAAATATCTCGCTTCTGGGTGGGCCAGCCTAACACCACACATAAGTTTATTGCATAGGGCTGCAAAGTTCAAAGGAATCTCTGGGAAAGGGGAACTGTGGCTCACAGCGCTGAGCCCAGTCTGCTACACCACACATGGCTAAAGTACACACTATCAGTAATCAGGGGAAGGACCTCCCTGAAGCACAAATGGCAGTGGGGGTACCCTTCTATAAATATCCTGAGAAATAGCAGAGTTTCCCTTTCCAGTTGCCTGAGTGACTCCACCTCCTTTGATAGCTTGCAAATGTTCCCTAGGTTATAGTAGTTACCACCGTCGCGTGTGCTGTAGATCAAAAACAAGTGCATGGGAAAAGGCAGCTAAACACAATAGGCATGGGTTGACTCGCATGCAGTAGGAACCGTTTTACAGTTGTGGTTCTGTCCCTTCCCTTTTTTCCATCCTCCTAATCCCTTTCCTGTTTCGGTTACATTCTGATTTCCTATACTCAGAGCAACCTAATGCCAGCTACAGCTCTCAGCCCTGAGGAATTAAAACCATACCCACAAACTGGGAAAGGACAGATCCTGCCTGGCCCTTTTTTTCTGCTGCAAACAGCAGAGAAGTGGAATCCAAGAAGAGCCTCCACGCCAACTCAATACCACCCAAAAACCACGCTGGCATCCAAGCAATCTTTGTAAGTCTGCACATTCAATCCTGAGCTCTGGGTTTGGTTGACGACTATCACAGTCCACATGAGAATTTGCCCTGATACCTTTCCACTAATCATTGGAAAATCTGGTTTAGACTTCACAGAATTCTGTAAACTAAGATCAATTTAAAATTAGGCAAAGCACCAATAAAGCATGCAAAATACACTCTTGGGTTCCTAAGAAGAAGAGATTGCATGACTTTCCCCTGGAAAATAGCATTTTTTTTCCATAATATAAAAAGAGGTAGGAAAATTAAGTAACCATATTGCATCTACAGTATCAAATTTAAATCAGACAGCTCATGTGTTAGTGATCAGAAAAATAAAAAGAAAAATTCCTCCTTGTTTTTCAAGGGCCTGGAAATGGTTCAGCTGATGTGTAAAATTTACAAATAGGTGTGGGAACTGGCCTGTTGTATAGGATACAGCATGAATACTGGCATTTGCTTACCAGTGTGACTACCTGGAATTTAACGTAAAAGAAACACTACTCGTCTTCAAGCCTTACACTTTCCCAAGAGCTGCCATTTACCCGAATGAAAAAGAGACCCACTTGTTGCTGTAAGTTGCAATAGTCACCTTTGCTAAGGATTTAAATATTTTTAAAGCCCTGTGACAACTAAGAGAAAAGCTTTCATTTTGGGAAAGGCTGGCTATTTCCTCCAGGTTTAGAAGAAGGTACTATATAGCGCTGCACATCACGTAGCTCATCCAGTTCATTTTTAATGGTTTGAGGGATGGACTCAATTTGAAATCACACTGCGTTTCTGCCGTGGAAAGGAGGAAAGAGAACACATCTTCATTGAAATTTCCCATAAAAAGCAACAGAGGCTTTTCTGGATTACCCTGCAGTAATAGGGGATTATATTATTGTTACAGAATAGGAAGAGGCAGAAGTCTTATGAAAGGTTATTATTGCTTTCCTTACAATCATATCACATTACTACAGAACCAAGGTCATACTCAGCACAACAAATCATTTCTGTCATGAGGATTAGGTGAAAAAGTCGGGTGATTTTTCAGAGCAGGAACTCCTCCACAGGTTTGGCGAACATGTGGAACCTAAAAGGACTTCTGCATAGAGCAAAAATGCAAGCAGAATTCCTGAAGTTACCTTTGCTTCTGAAATCTTGGGGACAAACAGCACAAGCACAACAGCTAGCAAGTGACATTTTCAGTATTAGTGACAAAAACAGTCCTGTCATGCCTTTTGCCTGCCATGTCAATGTGAAATCTTACAAGAGCAGAAAAGGTGATTTCAGGCTGACCTTGGGCCTACCTCTGAACCCAAGTTCCAATTTTGCCTAAAATGTAGTCCTGTACCTACTCCAAGTCTGTCTATTTGATGGCCATGTCTTCCACATGATATGCACGTGTGGTAGATCATTAGGCAGGTGCAGTGATAAAAACAGACCTGTTAAATATCCCTTTCATTTGGTACATCCCACTGAACAGTCACAGAGACATATTAAAGTTATTACAGGAAATATTATATACTTGCACAATAGATGCTACTTACCCAAATTGTAAGTGAAATACTTTTTATCATTACTCTTTGAGCAAGCTTTCTAACAAAGCCAAAGCTTTTTATTATAGCCACAAACCTTCTTTCATATTAGAAGAAAAAAAATAAGTGGCAGATGACTGAGACCTCTTCCTAGGAAAACAGTTCACTTTGGCTGTTTTTACCCTCAAGCTATAAAATTGGATGCACATTTACAAACACTATCCATTAGCATACTTTATGCCAGAATTATCTATACTAATACTGTAATTCAATCCGGGTTGTATGGTTGCCAAAAACTAAATTTTCAAGTACATTCAGAAAACAGCTTTGATAATACGAACACTAACTGCCCAAGTGCTACTTAGTTCACAAAAACTGCAGGCTGATGGGTAAATTCATCATGACACATTTATTCCTCCACTACAGGAACGTGATTCTCCTCATATTAGAGTACACCTTACACACATATTTCATTCAGGTGTCCAAGGTACAAATTCTTTATTCTCCATTATAGAAATTAACAAAACTTTCAGGCAAGTTTCTCAAAGCATAATGAGCTTCTCTGTGTATACAAACAGTATGATCTGCTGAATAGAGCTGAAGTAGAGAAAAAATACCTTTAAATACTGAAGAGTGCTTAAAATGATGCAATCTATTAGGCTTGCTGAATTTGTTGGAAGACTCTCAAAATCAGGTGGTGTATAAATGTTTGCTGGATAAGAAACTTACACTTCATACTTAAAATAATGGGTCTCCAAAGCTTCCCAGGCTTTGGTTGCACTTATGCTTTTCAAATAAATTTGATCAGGGTTATTCCTGTTGTATTTTTACTTGACCCATTACCTTTGAAATAAATACTGTAAAGGAACTGAAATTCTACAATCATTTCCTCCTGCTTTTATATCACTTCAGTACTTAAAAAGATAGAGTTGATAAAAACATTGAGACCTTCTAAGGTTTCTTGCAGACATACTTTACAGGTTTGATCATCATGTATTTTTCAGGTACAGTTACTCTTTCCCTCAGTGACTCTGATGTTATCTTCATGCTGTTGTGGACTCTTATCTCTGAGGGATGAAATATCAGTTGATCTCCTTGCAAGAATTACATGCTCTGTCTTTCCATTAAGTGAACCCGATTATGGCTTCTACCTTGTGAATGACCTTCCAACATGGAAAGAGCATATGGGAAGCAAACGGAAAAAAAGGATTTATTTTCAATTAATGCTAATAAAAGAAAAACACTTGAATTGTTCTAGTCAACCTGCCTTAACTCTAACTTTATCATCTAGTATGCCTTCTTTTGAAGAAGTCATTGTAGTTAGAAAAACGTAATTTACTTTTGAACAAAACTATAAATTTATAGAGAAGATACTAATTAAGCAACAAAGTCTAGGTCAAGATGAATCAAACTACAGAAAACCTGTTTACTAGGTGTTTGGGTATAGGCATTGTGTTATGATGGTACCATTCTGACCTAAGTGTGGATTTCACCAGCATGAGAAAAAGAAAAAATGAGCTACACAGCAAACTTACTATTTTTAAAGTTCTTTTCACTTCTGCAATTTATGATATGTTTAGATAGTCAAAATTAATTTATTCTGTTTTATTTTGCCAATGAAACTCTTCTGTCTGTTAAAAAAGTGTCATTTTCTTCAAACTCTAACAAGAGCACTCCAGAGCAGTAATGAGCATTCTGGTTAAAGTGTATTAACACTGGCATTTCAAATAAATAGTAGAGAAGACAGTAGAGGAAGATGCAGGTTTGATTTGTGGAAGGACACTGGAGTCATGTGGAGTCCAGGTATTTCTGGGACAAATGCAGAGGGAATAACACAGGTTCATTCTCTCATTTTGTGGTCTGGTCACTGCCTTTTGCCCATATGCCATCTCAGTCCTATTTCAGGTCTTCCCTTGTGCTTTCTGTTTATTGTGCTGTTCACTAGATGACAGGGCTTTAACATTTTTTTTATTTTAGAAAAATGAAGAAAATATTATTCAGGAAGGAGGTGTTAACTCCTTTGCTTCCTACAGTCTACAAAAGTAATGTCTCTTTCTAGAGCAAGTCCAAGCACCAGGCTCAGCAAATGGAGCAGCTCTTGGGAACTGCCTGGTCTGTGACAGCCTGTGACAGACTGTCCTTTAGCAGTGTATTATGATGGTAAAAAATCTGAGCTTTTCCATTAAAAGAGGAATGGTGCCTTTTTAATCACTTTGATGGGTGCAAGAGACATTTGTCTTTCTTGTAGTCCCTCAGGATCACTGGGAAATGCCAAGATGAGGATTGTTAAATAAGCAGTAATTATTCTTGCTATCACGGCCATACAACTGCACTCTCAGCCGCTGTAAATGTCTTCTCTGAAACTCCTTTTCTGTAGGGTGTTCATCTAAAATCTTTGCTCTTGTCACAGCATTTTAAAATGCATATAGATTTCTCCCTTGGCACAGCATCTCTGGCTAACGTGCTGCAGACTTAAGATGATTTTTCCGTACTTTTCATGTTCCCAAGTACACCACTTGCCATAGTAGGGCTTCGTAGTTCTGAGTCATCAAAAAGTATCTCTTTGAAAACAAAGAAAGCCAGCCTCAAGGATGTTCACATGAACTTGGTTTAACTTGTATCATCAGTATTAGTTGTTGGGGTTTTATTATTAGTGTGGTTGTTGCTGCTATCATCATCATCATCATCATTACAGTCATTGTTAGTATATTCTGACAATGATGAGACAGACGATTTTTCTTCGTGCCATCTAGAGCATTGTTGAAGCCTATCCCCAGAGCTGTAATTATCTGAGTCTTGAAAAACAAACAGCCTGAGATTGCTCAGCACTTAGTCCTTCATGAAATAATGCTACACAGTTGTGCTTGGGAGCTGATTATCCACTTGGTTCTTTTCTTCCTTTCTGCATAACTTTAGGATAATTTCCTGCCAGAGGTCCTGGTTTTCTTTATAATAAGTCATAAGCTGCTTGTCTGACTGCATGTTGAAATTAAATGCCTCTTTGTACTTGGGGCAAGAGCTGGGTATGTTCTCTAGGTCAAATTACGGTTTGAAAAATTACATCCTACCTTCTGAAAGGCCAGCCATACATTCAGCTGGATATTAGTACTTATCACTTTTCAGCTTAAAATGTAACAATATTGGGAGTTTTTAAGCAGCTGCTGCTCTCCACTCTCCCTCCCCTCCAGGTGGCTGCACTTCTCTGATGGGTAAAGTGATTTCTGTTTAGAGAAAAAGCAGCTTTTATAGTTTGTAAATGGTTTTAGGGTCCTTTGGGAGGAAAAGCATGGTGCAGGAATGTAAGCTATTCTGATTCTTGTTAAGAGAGGGGCACAAAACCCCGTGGGAATTAGACCAAAACTAAACTCCTGTAAAAACCTCCAGGTGTGCCGTCTCTTGGAGTAGGAATACTGGGCCAGCAAAATGATCAGTTGTGGATTTAACTGGAAGCTCTGAAGAAAAGGAAAGAAAAGGGGAAAAAATGTTAAGATTTGCATCAGGGAGGGGGAATGGCGAGGAAAATGGTTGGTAAATAAAAGGTTCCTCTCTCAAATGCGTTTACAAAAGCAGGAAACTTGTCTGAAGTGCCGATGATATGACAAGAAGCAATTCCACTTCACTGTCAGAAGCCAGTTTTCCACGAGCTCAAGTGGACTGCACTATGCCTCTGACCCAGAGCGGATCCATTAAATTGTGATCCACAGGGATTTGTCGTGCTAAAGATGTTAATCGATGTCTGATTAACTATGCATGCAAATACAGACAGCCCCCACGGCTGCTGGCTTTAAAGTCCAAGCTTTAAACTCAGCCCAGCAGCACTGGCAAGCTTTAAATCCTGTCAGCAGCACTCTGAAGAGTCTCTCTGAGATACAGCCAAGATGCATGCAGCGCATTGGGAACATTAACATGCCGGAACTAGACTGTCCTTTCAGTACAAAACGTTTTCTTCAACTGAAAAAAAAAAAAA
>VYXC01013184.1:113375-182554 GCA_013397175.1 Platysteira castanea
AAAAAAAAAAAAGTAGTAAAAAAAATGATGTGAAATTTGAATAAACTTGTTAGATTTTAATCTGCGATCTTGAGTCATTTCTTCCATGCTTTTCCTTAGAGAAAAGAATTCCACAACTTAAATCAAAAAAGTTCTATTTTCTTGTAAAAATATTGACGTTGAGAGCATAACCCGGCATCCTCCCACGCGCCCCCTCAGGCGGCCCCGGGCTGGCGGGACAGGCCTGGCTGTGGCCAGGGCCTGACAGCCCCCGGGGACAGCGGGACACGCTGCACGCAGGCACACCAGGCTCCCGGTCTGCTGCCACAGCACAGCGACAGCACAGCTTGGAGCCCTGCCGTGCCACCTCCAGGCTCACGGAGTACAGCCCATCTTGCACGTCTTCAGCAGGGTCACAATGCAGAGATGTTGAGCAGGTCAGATTTAACAGGGAAAATTACTGGTGGGATAAATTACTGCTGTACAGCTACCAGGGCATTTTCAAGACTGAATGCACACATTTTTTTCTGATGCACTTGTCTCGGTCTGCTGGAAGTGCATTAGCACACTGTCCCTAAAGGGATCTGACTCAGGCTTATATGGGAATGAGCTCTGGTTACTGCTGCAAGCTGCAGGTTACTACCCCTGCAGCTGAGATGGGTCTGGATGAGCTAACCTGCTTCTCAGCTGCCATCATCCACAGCCCAGCTCTTGATGTTCACTGCAATAACTCCTTGATGGGGCTCGCAGGGACACGACGGGATGTGAACTGCGGTGGCTCACACAGCTCGCTCTGCTCCTCCTCAGCAGGAGTGGCAGCCGGCAGGTGAGACATGGGGTGTCAGCCAAGGTGCGTCCTGCCACTGCGAAATCAGGCAAGGGAGCATCAGCCAGGGCACAGCAGGGACTGGCAGCGCAGAGCCTGTCCCAAAGGCAGTCGCTGATCTGTGCCATAGTGCTCCTGAGCAACTCAAACCAGAGATGTAAATGCAAAAAAGAGAACTGATGAGATCATCAGGATGTAGGACGTTTCAGAAGTATTATTTATTAACTATATGAGGCCAGGTTAAGGGTGGGAAAAAAAGGAAGCTAATTACCTGATTTGACTTGGACCTAGCAAACCTTGTATCAGGATGCAGACTCTCTGTTTTGTTACTCTTCCCTATAAGTGTCTCACATCAGCCAGGTACTGCTGGAGTACGCCCTTGTGTTGGAATAATATTGACCCATCCTCTAAAGGTCCCTTGTGTCAGAGGATGCATGAAAGAAGGAAATGAAACTTAATAAACAACCCTAACATCTGCAGGGGATTTCCATCCAGGTTCCCTGGAAGGCTCTTGAAAAGATGGTCACTATCTGAGCAGTAGCAGCAGTACCTTGACTTTGTGCTGGCAGATGCTTTCAGAATTTGGATTGAGGAAAACCCAATTAGGATTAAAAAAAAAGAAAAAAGAAGAAAGGGGAAAAAATATAAGGTGTCAGGTAGTTTAGAAAATTTGTTCTCGGCAACATTGGCAAGAGTGCTGTTCCTTATGTTCTCTACAGAGACTGGGTCTGATTTGGTATGAGGAGACAAAGTTAATTAGGATCAGATTAGCCAGGAACTAAGCTTAGGTGGCATTACTCCAGATGAGAATTCTTTTTCCTGCACGTAGGTCAGCTTTGGGTTGACAATTCATTGGTCCAAGCTGAATATGTTAAACAGTGAAAAGAAGAGAATAATGGGAAATTTTACACATACAGAAGCACTGGCTCTGAGTTCCTGAAAGCAATTTCTATTCTTTTTTTTAAAGAGGCATTTTATCACGAAATACATCTAATTTTAAAGGATATAAAGGTGTTGTGAAAGTCCTTATGCAGCAGTGGATAGCACAGCCCTCCTCTCTGTGCCTGGGCATTATAAGCCAACACTTTTAATGCTCAGAGCGGCTTGCAGCATCCTGGGTTCCCTCTGGCGTGTGGGGCATCACTAGGAGAGGAACCCATATACTGTCCAGGATTGGGACAAAGCAGAATCGACAGCAAAGGGCTTGTCCATGGAATCTGTACTGTTGCTGGTGGCCAAACACTAGCCAGTCTACATCTTTGCCCCTCTCTGCCCAAAATGCTCATATGTCAAACAGGGACATTAAGTGTTTCCCCACCATGCTGAAGGCTTGCAAGTGTAAATAAACAAATTTTTCAGAAGGAGCCATGAGGGTACTTAGAAAAACACTGCCAGTGTTATGAAAGGTCCCGTGCCTTTCCACCCAGTGCAGACTCGCAGGAAGAAGCTTTGCAGCCCTCCTCCCAGCCACTGCTCCACCTGATGCAACTGCTGCACCTGATGGCTGTTCCTGCTCACAGCCAGGTGGCATGGCCACCTTGTCCTCCCTCCCTGTGTGTGGTGGCCGTGTCCTCCTTGTTTACAGTGCTGTATAAACAGTGAAGAACAGTATAGGTAGGTCAGTTATAAATTAAGCAAACTATATTAAAATTGATTTTGCATTGCAGGGGAAAAGTAAGTTATGAGGTGTTACAGTTGCAAACATTTTGGTTTACATGCTACTTCCAAGAAGAAAAATATTATGCTAAATGAAAAAGAGGTGTCAGCCAATGGGCTCTCCTGATGCCTGTCCCTTCTTCCAGTAGTAATAGTCCCATCGTGCTGTTTTACAAGGCAGTAAGCCAGTCACCAAGTGGAGAAACCACCAGACTAAAGTTCTCCTGGTTTATGCCAGGGAGGGCACCAAATTATGGCCTTGTACAACACTGTGATAATGCTATTATTGTGCGAGTGCTACACACTGCTTAAAATAGTGTTTTGAAGACGTTTTTCAAAATATTCTCAGGAGCTGCTCTGAAGAGAGAGTCTGTGATGCTGAGTCACATAAAGCAAGCAGGAGACCTCAGGAAAGGTATTCGTGAGCCAGGACCCAGTGCACTGCTCCATTCCTCATTGTAGGCTGGACCAGCATCTGGCTGGGGCTTGCCAACATCTCCTGTGGGATTTTCGGTCCTTTCTCATCCCCTGGCATAACAGAAAACAGACATTTTGTAAGAAAAACTGTTATCTTAATTTTACAAAGATGAACTAGGGCGCCAAGAGCAAGGACCATTTAACTAACTGGCTTTGAGACTGATACAAAATGTCCCATCTTGCCTTTTGTAGGATCCTTGTAACCTTGTAGGCTCCTTGTAGGCTCCTTGTAGGCTCCAGGCCTCCTTGTAATATTAATGCCAAAAGGAAACATTTTCCTGAAGCATACTAAGATGCAAACAATGATAAAAGCAGATATAAGCTCCCTAGCCCAGAGATAAAGAAGGCACTTTAGCACAAAACTCAAGTGCAGCATCTAAAACTAACTAGGTCGGGGAGCAGAGCAGTGATAGCTCAGAGAACTTCTAATCAAAGCCTTCTTGGAGGAAAAATGAAGTCTTAACCAAAAAAATGTCTGCTTGCAGCAGAAAATGTTAAATTTCCACTGGAAATAACATAAATGTCTGCCTGACAAACCAAAACATGTGGGTCAACAGGAAATATTCCCATTTTGGTAATGCTGTGGGATGCATGAGGGCTCGGATGCTGTTGTCACAAGGCGCATGGGGCAGGACTCCCCAGCCATGTTCAGCCTCTTGTGACACACTACAGCCAGGGATTTTTAGGGCTTACACTGTGTCTTGAAAGAAAGAAAGCTGGGATGCAGGACAGAAAACACCGGTCACAGAAAGAGTACATGTTCAAGTGGGAAATTCTTGCTAGCCCTAGCAGGTCAGTGGAAAATGCAGTGTGAGCATGGCAGGTCACCAAACCTCAGGTAGAGACTGGCAAATAACACTCAAGTACTCCCTGAAATGGAGCAAACACACACACTTCTCCAAAGCCTGGAGGCTGGGAACAAAACAGATTGAATCTGTTTTGTTTATAAGTTAGCACTAACTTATTTCCCTAATCTTTGAAAGATGTAGCTTGCAAAGGAACTAAAAAAAATATTAAAAAATAAATCCCAATCTTTATGTGTGGAATGCGCACTTGCATCCATGACTTGTGCCTTTGTAGGCAAGAAAAACCAGAGCAGGATGGCACTGAAGCAGAAGAGAAGGAAGATTTAACTTGTCTAATATTTGTAAATATACCAGAGAGGAAATCTCATTGCCTTTAATTCTAGGCTGTGTTTGTTTGTTGCCTCCTGTAAATTAAATTGTCAGATAAAATTACCAACAGGCATATCTGAGACTTTTTAAAATGACATCAGTACATAAGGAATCCAGCAGACCTTCAAATAAAACAAACAATACGCAAGGAAACCTATTCATTTTAGTAGCATCCATGGATGATGATAGTGAAAGCGAAGTTCTGATGCTTAGAAACTCAGCAATGTTGTTGAAAAAGAAGGCATAAACAAGGACTACTCACATTGTCCAGAAAAGGGTAAGAATTAAATAAGAACCAGGATTCTGTTCAAGGCTTCAGTGTAATTATATATTTTACATCTCTTTCAACGCAACACTTTGTTTAAGCATGGGAATGTTCTAGCAGACTTACAACAATATTTCCATACTGTACATTTATTGTAGCTGCTCATTAAGTCAAATTGCTAGCACATGAAGTCATGTGGTAAAAAAGAGGTATTTAAGACATAACATTTGCAGGATGTAAACATGAGAAGTGAAGACTTTTTCATCAAACCCTGGTTCACAGTCACAGCAAAATTCCAATGAGCATGCAGAGGCAAGCTAAAGGGAGGGGGATTGCTACCAATTTGAATATGATTTTACATTCAGTTAGCAAATTACAGCTCTTGCCAGGCTGGTTGTGGTATATTTATGTGGTGCTATTCATATGAAAAAAAAATTAAAAGCATAATAGATAGCTAAGCTCTAAAAGTTTTTAAAAATTAGCAAGCAAAAGAAGTATTACTGCAACCAACCCTAATAATTAACAGTGCTGTTATTCTCACACTAAAAATAATCCATGTAAAGATTCCATATTAAAGGTCTCTGCAAAAAAATTGTAAAACACAATGTAATTAAGCAACAAAACCAAAAAAAAACTTAGTTGAGGTGTAAAGGAAGCTTTGGTGGTGTGTTTTCCTCTTGATTTGTTCTTCGGTTGTGCTACATTTGCACTGCCCCTGCTAAATCTTGTATCTCAGTGTTTCCTTAGTGCTCACTGCACACAGCTGTGTTTCACAAGTTAAGGAGACATGAAACTGAAAGCTGTGCTGGTCATTGTCTTCCTTACCCTTAGCAGTTTCAATCTCCCTCTGCAGAGGAACTGGAGCCCAAGTCAGTGAGTGGGCACAGGAGGGCAGCACGGCCAGTTTATCCACCCTGAGCATGGTAGCTTCTCTGAGGGCAAGTTAGCCCCCAGGCCAGCCAGAAATCTGCCCTCCACAAATGCTATTGCTAAGCTGGGAACCAGAAAAGCAAGTTTTAGCCAGGTAAAGTATCACAGGATTTCAGAAGGGGCAGGAAAAAAGGTGAACTGTGGCAACTGCATAATTATGTGTGTATGTACACATAGGTGCATTTTACAGAGGAAGTGAGACCTGTGTAAGAGATGGAGTTAAAATATTGGCAACGTAATCCTTTCAGGGAACAGCTGTAGCAACACCATGAGAAACAACAACAACTACGCTCCTGTGTAACACCTGGGGTGGTCAGTAGTCAGACATTTCTCCTGCTCATCTCACTACAGTGTGACCAAAATACACAGCAGTAAGAAGGCCCTTTGTACTCCCTGGTGCTTATTATTGGTTATTCAGTACAGCATAAGGGGGAGGCAATAACGGCTGCAGGAGCAATTGCTATGTGTTAAGGTGAAATAGAAATTCTGAGAGGTTGTCCCTACCTCTAGGTGTGCTATATTGGCTCAACATGGACAAATGTAGGAGTAAAAACCAGGGACAAATGGGGGTTAAATATAGAAAGGAGGCCACACTGCCAAGAAAGCAGTTAAAAAGAAGCTGGAGACTCCCCATCACTCCCACACTCCCGGTCTGCTAGGACAGCAGCTATTGAGATCCCTGAACCCTGCCGTCTGGAAATTTCAAACAAGTCACACAAAAAATAAACAAGAAATAAAGGACAACCTGCCTTCCTATGATTCAAGCAGCATCACACAAATTGTCACCTGCCTGCTTTGGGCAGCTCAGCAAAGGAGTACACACACATGTTCTAGAACCACTTGTATTTTCAGGTCTTTATTCAAGAAAGTGTACCTTGGTGTCCTGCCTTCCTCTGTTTCAGTATGTGCCTCTTCCTCTTCTGTCCCTAGTCTGCAAAGTTCATTTATCATTTTTGCAAGAGTTTCACACCAGAAGATCATGTGTTATCTCAAAAGTTCAATCCCATTTTTCTTGCAAAGTAAACAAGGTGTGCTCTTTCCCACTACCTGATCAGTGGATTTACCAAGAAAAGGGGTGCAGATTATGTGCTGATGGACACGACAGGCTAAAGAGACTTGGATTTAACCTTGTATTTTTCATTAGCCTGTCACTGTCAGTCTTAGAAACCCTGGCTGGCTGGATGCTCAGGTGTTTCTTTGTGTTCATCTCTTTGTGCAGCAAAGCAGACTTGCACACCTAAACCAGCCTGGTAAGTGTGTGCATTGCTGGACACATTTCCCTGCTGTTCTGAAAGGAGGTTTGTGCTCAGTGACCTTCACAAACCACTCCCCAAGACTGTGCTGCAGTTGCCCCACCTATATAATGACTTCTTTGTGCATCACCTCAGTGTCTCCTGTATCACAGCTAGGTATTTGTAATATTACAGTCAATTTGTTTTCAGGTGGAATGACTCCGTTTTAGACAGCATTTCTTCAGAGCATTGATGCATTTGTCCTTTTAATCTCTGGAACATATAAGCACAATGAATTGAAAATTTAAAAAATCCCAAAGAGTAATTTCATTAGCTGCTGAAATACACTAGGGTTCCTGGACTTTGAACTAAGAAAAATGATAATAAGCCTTTCCTGAGAGTGGAATTTTTTACTGACAGATTTTTTTCTTATGTTAGATTAAATTATCTTTGTACTGCTTTAGCTTTAGTGGTACATAAATAGCTCTTTCTTAGTCTGCCTCTATGTGAGAGGTCAGTAAATAAAGCTCTCTTTTTGATCTAAGTTACTTGTTGCACGGTGATAGTTAGCCAGATGATGGCTGTTAGGCAAGCTCAAAAAAGAATCCAAGTCTGTGATCTTTCCTCTCAGTTAAGAAGTCTAATTTTTTATGGTTGCTGTTTTACCTGGAAGGCCTGCAAGGAATCAGAGAGAGAGGGAAGTGGGATTGAAGGAATCCCTGATGACTCTGCCTTTGCTTCTTGGTTCTGCCAGTGCTCTGAGTAAAGCCCTTGTGGAGAGAATTGTGGTCTGTGGTCACCCAACCCTGGTGCCTCTGTACAGCACCTACAGAGAGCAAAGTGATGGCAACGTTGGGCAGGTCTTTGCTCACACACCTTTCTGTGCTCAACATCAAGGCACTGAACACCTTTTACTTCTGTTGACTTTGAAGCAACTCTGAGACTTTCAAAACAGATTTGAAGGTATGTGTAATCACTGCTCCCAACACTAATCGAAATTAGGATTAGCAGGAAACTGTACTGGTAAAATATTGGACCGTGGTATTTGGAAAGCTAAAGGATATTCTGGTGGTCCGTAGACCTTGATTTAGTAGTCCTATCTCTTATGGAAATTTTGATAATATCCACAGGATTTTATCACAGGTTTGCTGTGATTTGGATTTCAGAAATTTGGGATTTTCAAGACCAGGAGCTAAGCATTGGTTTCATGAGCTGCCTTCCTACGACAACTGGTGGGAAGAAAACTGCGCGCTTAGACGAGAATGGAATACGGTAGCTCCATCTGCAACAACCTGGATGCTCTGGTCACTATTTGTCCTGCCAGCTAGTCAAGCAAAAATATTTATGCAGAGGTGAGAGGCAGAAACTGGTCATCTACAGACAGAACAGTGCTTACACAAGTCAGTGGGGTCTTAGGGTCTTAGTCCATCTGTCAGTGGCAGGGAACAGCCTGCCTCAGTGTAAACTCAGGAAAGTCCTCAAGCATATGAAGGAACTTTAACACCTGCTTAGTCTCAAAGAAGCTGAAGGAACCATTTAGGAGCTTAAAGTATGCATGAAAGTCCGCTGCTAACCAGTGAAAATGGAATTTCTAGCATAAAACCCTGTCACTGAACCATTACACAGCATTGAGTCCTGGAGGTTCACATTCATATAGATTTTATATTATTTTATTTTTCAGTCACATCTTGTTTCTGACTCTTCAGCGTTTCATTTTAAATCTGGCTTACACTCATTTCCAGCCTTAAATGATACAGTTTTTCAGTTGGAGGTGTATTTTACATGCCTTCATTTTGTACTTAGTGTTTCAAGGCAAGTTAATACTAAATCCTTCAAACATTTACTCTCCCTCTGAATAAAACATGGTGAAAGTGCAAGTTCTAAATGGTCCCAGATTTAAAACAAGAGCTCAGTTCTCTACACCACCTGTGAATCAGTTGCAGGGTGAATAGGAGGAATAGGAAAAACACACACAGAAATTACCCTAAGTGCCCTGTATTTCCTCATGTGCTGCAGCTTACTTGGCTGTGCTTCAGCCTTCTCATCTTCCTTGTTGAAGACTTTATTGAAAGCTGTTCTGAGGTTGAGGAAAATAATTTTCACATTGTTCCAATGATTCCAGCAGGTGCTGGGACACACATAAAGACTGGTAAGAACAGAAATTTTGTCCCTTTTTAAAAGTTAATTAGGCAAAGACTGCATAATTTTTATCAAATCAATTGGATTACTGATATATTTTCAGGTATTTTAAAGCTTGCTTTTTTAGCTTCTTAGAGCTGCTGATGCACTATTTTCTCCAGATCCTCAGGATATATGGAACCTCTTTCTTAAAGCTTTGAGAAGCTAAATTGTTGAATCAAGAGATATGATTTGTGTCTGGACTATTCAAGTTAGACTTTGAAAATTGAGGTGCAGCCACAAACCTCAAAGAAAGAAAGAAAGAAAAGGAACCTGACTTCCATTATCATATACTTTCAAATGTTGATTTGTGGCAGTTTCACAAACTTTCAAGGCTTGAGCCATGATCATTTGATTTTTGGAACTGGCAAAACCCAAAATCTGTTCCCTACACTGCTGTCGTCTAGTCCTCGGCAATACTAGTCCTGTGTGCTCCCTAACTACTCAATCTAAACATTTTAAGATTGAGAAAAGACTCAGTCTAGAGTCCTTTTTTTGCTGATAGTAAGCATTTGTTTCTCTTCACATCTTCTCAAAGTGACTTTCTAACTGGGTGCTGAATGCCACCTCCTAGCTCTGCCAAGCGAGCAGCAGAGGCTGTGGGTGAAAAGCTGGTGCACCAATGCACATGCAGTGCAGAATTATCCGGTGTTAACCAATGCAGTGAACACTTGCAAAAGGAGAAGAAAAAGAACAAAATAAACACAAAACAAACAAACAAACAAACAAACAAACAAACAAACAAACAAACAAACACACACCCCCCCCCAACAAAAACTAACAAGAAGAACCCCCAAAACAAAACAAAACTCCAAACAAAAACCCCCAGTAATTTGCATTAGCCAGCCATTTTATGCTGAAGTGCTGTAAAGGAGAAATGTTATCATGAGACTCCAAGTGCCACCATCTCTTAAGGTCATACATGGAATGCAAAGGTTAAGAGCAGTGGATGGTGACAGGTTACAGATGTACTAATTTGGGTTTATTAAACCACCACAGACAATCCATACAGGATATTCAGGGTACAACATCATCTAGTATCTTATTTCATCATGGATATACTGCTTGCACAGCAGAAATTGGCCAATTCAGAATGTATATTAATTTATCAGCCATGTATCATAGCCATTTAATATTCCCAGTAACATGAAATAGATTAATAGATGTTCTCATGTTCTCATCTCCCTTATAGAAATTCACCAGAGAAGTAGATGTAGATATAGAAAGAGCAGGTGTCTTTATGGTTAGCCAGTAATAGGTTACATATGGAAAGACAAACTGCTTTTATTTTCATGACTTTCATTAAAATAACGTGATGCTCAAAAAGGACATTTAATAAACAAACATTCTAGTCTATGATTGTGACAATGAGGCTTAAAGTCTACCTATCTTTCTCAGAAGGCTCAGCACATTTTTGTGCCCATCTGCATGGCTGGTGGAAAGGGTGTCTGTTTAACCTGCCCTGCAGGATGTCACCTCCACAAGATGATCTGTCCCCAGCTGTGCTTCCAGCATCGGTGCAGACATGAGCCAACCTCCCACCATACAACCTCAGCTACCTCGCCAGGCAGCCCAGAGCACCTTGCATGAACACATTCCCATGCTTAAAGGGATCATCTTTTTTCATAATGATGTGGTACATGACCTCAGTGTCCATCCTCGGCCCAGGACTGAGCTTAGGACAGTCTCACAGAGGCAGATACAGCAGGAAACTCTGCCAGTGAGCACATTAACACAGAGGATGGGCTTGAGTCTGCAACAAAGAGGCAGCACACCTGGTCTGTGAGACTTCACATGCTGTCACAGCAGGTAACTTAAGATCCTCTGGAGCAAAAGCAAGGCAGTCTAACCTTTCCACACTTGTTAGGAAGATTTCAGAGCTGTGGGTATAAAATGCATATAGAACAGAGGAAGGGGGTAAGGCAACTGAGAACAAGAGATTAACTGATTAGAAAAAAACCAGAAGCAGATACTCACATGTGAATACTATTTTTTTAAAAAAAGATTTTGTTAAGGATTTTTTTTTTAATAAATGGAAAATGCCTCAAGTTCAAACCATGCTGAAAAGCAAAACCATATGGGAGGAGAGCAACAGCTGCACTCAAATATTTTCTTAAGAAATGAACATACATAATCACTCTATGCTATATCAAAATAACATTTCTGTATATCAGCTTAATTCACAAGTGCTTTTGAAAGGGGGTCATTGTTTATCCTTTCCAAAGCCATTTTTAGCTGGAGTCATCATTGCTCACTCTTCCTGGTGACACACAGTATGTTGGACCCTCATAAGTAGAGTATAATATCCCTTTTCTGGCAATGAAGGCCCCTCAATATTGCCTGAAGAAGGAGAAAGTGAGGACTATGTTCTGGCCACATAACTTCAATATTTATCCATCCGTGAATTAAACATTCAAGTATAACGTGTTAAAAATAAAATGTTCAAGATCTTGCTCATAAATACTTTATTTATGGCTTTGAAAATATCAGTCGGAATGTCAAACTGAAATATGTCCTGCACTTACAGTCATAAATTATACAGCACCATAAATTTATTGGACATTTTACAAATACGGATATTTTCCTTGCCCCGAAGAATTTAGGTCTAAATCAGGTGTGACAAACAGAAGGCATGGCAGAGGACAACGGTTCAAGACAGGAACTCAATGGTGAGAAAAGAGTACACGTTCTCTGAAGTGATAGGTATAAAGGAACTAGAGGGAGAACATGAAGTAAAGCTCTCCTTTCAGGTGCAGAGAGTTTTAATTCCCATGTAAGGGGAAAACACATCTCTGGAGGACTTCATTTACATGCTTATTGATAAGTTCACTTGCTGAGTTTTGAAGGTTTGATTGAAACTTGTTTATGTTTTGATTGTTAATAGATTATTATTCTAAGTAGACTTACAGAAGGACACTGAATTTACAAGTGACAGCTTTTGGCATAGTAACAAAGTTAAAAAGCTCAGCCAGGGGTGGCAGAGGGCTTTGTTTTGCTTTGTGTTCTCAACTGGGAGAGCCTGTGCCAAGCACAGAGAGTCACGACCATGGCGCAGAGCTGATCTCACAGGAAGTACGGAGAGAGTCAGCAGCATGTGCACAAATCTGGCTACACAGGAACCTGGCTGGTGGCAGCCTTCCAGCTCTGATTCGTTGCAATTTCTGGCTAGCAGAAGATCAGGGTTGATTGCACTGGGCAGCGTGGGTGTGCTGTAGGCTGGGACCCAGCCCTGTAGACCTCAATGGAGCTGCAGAGGGCTGCCACTTCCATGGGCCGTCTTTCTACCAAGGAGTAGAGTGGGCTTTCAGTGAGGCAGCAGACAAAGTTTGCAGTGAGATTAAGCATTCTGGACCTCAGAAATGCGAACAATAAACACTTGGAACTCAAGGCTGAACACACTCCATGTGAATTGCTTTGAAGTAAATTCTTCCCGAAATATCAGCTAAAAGCACAAGGAACTATACAACTTTTCTTTGCTGGTCTTTTCATCCTGTGCAATCACACATCAATTTCCTCTTGTTAATAAGTGCTTGGGACTGGTGAAAAGCCAGAGCTATTACTCCATAACACAGCAGCAGTGTTACAACTCAGGTACCTCATGGGAGGCATTGACCAACTGCAGCACCAACTGCAGTTGCACCAAGGCAGGAGACTACTGCGGACACCCGAAACCCTCATAAAGTGCTTGTGGGAGCTCTGTAACCACCCAAGACCGCAGCTGATGGGAAGGCTCTAGATATCCATATTTGAGCAGCTGAATTTCTCACGTGATGTTAAACAAAAGCAAAAGAGGATTTAAACAAAACCCACTATAACATAAGGAACTGGAATGATACTTTACTTCAGCTAGTGTTTCCTGACTACAATGAAGCAGTGACAAATTTAGATGAACTCTCAAGCTACAAAATGTCCTTTGTATCTACTAGCAGCTAAAGCTGCTGAACCGTTTGAAAATTGTGACATTATACCTACCTCAGCTTTAGCCTCATTTTGTTGGTCATTGTCAGTGTGTAGGGTAGTTGAGTGATGAAAGAGATATAAAGTTGCCAGAAATGTACAGACTAGTCTGAGCCTTGATGGTCTGATGTGTCTCAGAGGTGCTGAACAGACATGGAGCAGGACACACGACAAGACATTGCGTAAAGAGCTCTGGCAACTGATATATTTTGTCAGTAGAGAAACTGTTCACCTCTGCAGTGGGACTGCATTTCACAGGCTGTCAGCTAGGTCAAAGCTCCCCAACACGGCTTCTTCTTCCCAGAAGGACAGCTGCTCACTGCTGTCAGTATGCACGGTGGGTCAGGTGTGCTGGCAGTACAGGGGACACCTACCCCTCCTGATGGCAAGGCATAGCCATTGCTCCTGCTGACTTGATTAAATGTCCGAGGCTGAAATAGGCGTGTAAAGGGTTCCATTGGCATTGGTGGATACATACAAATGCAAACAAGTTTCATTCTGTGAAGAGAGACACATTGGACAATTTTCTTATATGCACAGATTTCAGTGGTACCTTGTGACTTCTAGTGGGAAATCACAGCCACTTTTAGCACTTACCCCTTTAAAAAATGACACGAAGTTTGCAATGACATGAGCCCCGACTGCAGATCCAGGCTACCTTCCCTTTTCTTCATCAACACCTGGCTGATGAAATCACTGTTGTCCTGATTTACTATCTTAATTCAGTACAGAGGCTATACTAAAAGCTATTTCAATGGTTTATCCCCACCTCTGTCCTTTCTGGTTAGTTCTAACCAAGGGATAGGACAGATGCATTGATCTCTGACTACTGCCTGCTGGGAATGCAAAATATCCAATTTGCTAGAAGTCAGGAGGCCAAAGCATCGTGGCCCCACAAATATGAGTTTGCGCAGAACTCTGCTTATCATTTCCTAATTGCTGGATCCAGGTGCTGTTTCCCAAAGAGATGCACCAAGGTGCCCCTGAGCAAATCAAGGAAGAACTATGCTTTACAGGAAATTCTCATCACGAATTGTACAACAAAATTTGAAAATCTATCAATCAAGGACCACGAAGTTGCTGTTCCAGAGATTTTTCAAAATTTATCAGTTACAACAGCTTTGTTTTACCTGTGACAATGTTGGTGCTAGCTACAACAAGTCTAATACTGGCTGTACTGAGGAACACACAGATTAGAAAAGGCCGCTGCTCCCTGATGTGATGAAGTGCTGAAGCAGATGTCTGATCAGCCAGCAATGCCACAGAAACTGCCTAGAACTCATCACTTTGGTTTTGCAAACTGAAGCGAAGGGGGAAATTTGTACAAAATCTGCTAATATGCTAAATCCTGACCTATATACTTGAATATCTGGACTTAGCACAACGGTGCCAGATGAAGCTATCAGAGCAGCTCTTGACCTCCTACAGATGGTGGCAAAGGAACTGCTTCCATTAGGTCACAACTGTAACATAAGTGCTGATGTCCCCACTTAAATGAGTTAAAAATATCCAGTTTGTCAGGATGAGAAAGCTTTATGGGAATGGGTTGGCTTCCACAAATTCATCAGAAAGTGTTTGGAATACACAACTTTTATTTCTCCACTTCAGTTAACCTTTAGTTGCTCAGACTGTGACAAAGTTTATGTAACACTGTAACCTATGTAGAGACAATGCTAAATGATTACATGCTATAAACATTATGTATAATATAGGCTAATTTAATTTTCAAAGTTCCATAGAACTACAACGCTAAAATTGAAACAATTTTTTTAATACTACCACAGTAATCAAACCCTGTCAGACTTTTGTTTAATGGGAACATGTTAGCATTTTATTCTGTTTTGGAATAAATTTTGTCTGAAACCATTGGAATTTCCTTTAGAACAGAAATCCCAGTTACCAACCATTTTTGTTCCCATTGTTCCTGAGTCCCAGATCCCAGCACCCAGAGGCTAAACTTCTTTTCCAGTGTATGTCCTCGTTCCACCTCCCCATGCTCACAAGTCCTGCTGCGTAGGATCTCACAGGCTGTCTTTTTGAGAAACAGCCTCTGCAGACAGCACGGGCCCACAGCCCACTCTTTGGAGAGCAATTGCATTGTGTTAGGTTCCTGTGCCTAGGGCTCTTTGTCAAACAATCTGTTGCAGCACAAACATTAACCATCTAGCACCACTTATCCCAAGGAGAGTCCCTGTGCACTACATTACCCAGAATCCTTGACGGGGGAATTGATGAGTAGTTAATACGTGAAGAATAAATCATGCTCAGTCCTCGTGTTCATCAAAGTCAGGGTCTTTTTCTTGCATAAAAATTACTGGCCAGGTGCACACAATGGGGGAGAATGACACTAGATTAAAATGTAAACCAGAAATAATTGCACTTAAATTCATCTCCATAACAAGGGAAAAATTCAGACCTAGTCTTTCTGTTTACATCCACGTCCCCAGCCTCAAAGTGAAAAAACTTATTTTTGCTCTGTTCTTTTACAAATGAAAAACAACAAAAAAAATGGCAACCATTGTAAAATTCAAGTAAAATTAAACCAAATTCTGTAAACAAAACACCCAAGGAGATTAATCAAAGTTAGCCCCACTAGGACAAGGAGAGGCAGTGGTTAAAGAGACATGACTCGACAGGTGCTGTAGCGAGACACCCGTACTGATTCCATTACAAGCACAGGTGGAGAGATGGCAGCTTCCTCACTGCAGCTGGGGGTGGTGGCAAACCTCTGGTTCTTCCCTAGGCAGCCACAGCTCTGACCAGCAGCTTGGCATTTGCACCCTTTGCTACCAGTTCTTCCAGGTCGGAGTGCTGCTGCTTTCACTGCTGGCAGCAGGCATCCAGTTTCAGAGAGGGATCACTATACTTTAAAAAAGCTTCCTTAAAGTTTACGATGGTGGAAACGTCACAAAACATTTGGCTTTTGATGTGAAGCAGTGTAAACGCTGTAATCATATTTACAGGACATGATTGATAACATGCTGCACATGAACTCCTTCCTTTAAACTTTCCCATAAAACACATTCATCTGCTATTTCCCAATCTCAGCTACCAAAGGACTGAAGTGAAAAGAAAAGATTGAAATTTGTTCAAGCAGGCCCTAAATGACTGTTTAGGAGCAGAAGATGAAAGTTCAGCTCCAAATTCCAGTTTGCTGAATTATTATACTCTTATTTGAAAAGTCTGTGTAAAATTGAGGTTTTGGAGGGGTTTTTTCTTTTTTTGTTTCACTGAACAAACTAGACTCACACCCCATATACAATTAATGTGAGATTCCAATGAATAGAAAGTCTAAGAGTAAGTGCTCAGTTGATTACCAGTTCAATTAATTTTTTTCTTTTTAGCAGCGTGATCTTACTGATACAGAAGGCTACTCCTGAGCTCCACTGCTGTACAGGGATCTATGGGGGATGCTGTGAAGAAGGATATGGACTTCTTGAGCTGCTTTGCTTCCCGACAATATTCTCCTATCACAGAAAATCACCCTAAGTCACTGCTGGGTTATAGCCGGCTCTGCACGCAGGGAATCAAGGAGGGCTCTGTTACCCTTCTGTCTCTGGGAGGGGATAATCACGGGCTAATCACAAATGGTGGCAGGGAGTAGCCTTCTTCGATACTAAACATTT
Source organism: Platysteira castanea (assembly GCA_013397175.1). NCBI lineage: Eukaryota > Metazoa > Chordata > Aves > Passeriformes > Platysteira > Platysteira castanea. The sequence goes on from VYXC01013184.1 coordinate 129,677, forward strand.
CCACTGCAGCTGTAGGCACCACAGTCCTGGTCTGGGGAGGGAACATTTTACAACTGCATTCAAGTGCGCTCAATAATCTTGCTTGAAACTCCCCTCAACACTATACAGGCAAAGTCTGACCTGTAGAAAACATGAATTTGACCAGGTCACACAACAAGAAACGCATTAAATTCTTGTAACTGGAGTGTGATGGAACAATTAAACTGACAGTAAAAATGCAAATTTGTCATAGTGAACAAAGAACATGGTAAATAAACCCAGATGGAACGGAACATCTTAAGACGCATTTGTGTTGCATTAGAATTTCACAGGATTCTGAAATTAAGGCAACCAAGTAGTATATATTAGGAAGCTCCAGATGCAAAAGAAACAAATTCAATTTTTGTATCATGAAGAAATGTATTATTTTGCTATTTGCTGTTTGAATCTACAGTCAAGAATGTCTAAAATATGCTGTAAACCTTTGGGCAAATGGTAGATAAAGTTGCAGCAAAATCATCCTCCCAAAATCTGGCATGTGGTAAAGCTGTGCTGCACTCATTTAAGATTATTTTGTGTAGCAGAAGGACATACCACCCTGCAGATGTTCAGATAACAAATGTTTTCAAAGCACTTTGAAGATGAGGCACATAAATACAAGGTTTCATTATTAGATATTAAGAAGAGTAATAAAAATAAATACAGTTCATACTAAAGAACATCTGAAGGCTCTTTTATGAGACACAACATAGAGTTATGTGTTTTCAAAGCAGTGATTTATTTTTTCACATTACTAATTTTCATTAGCAGAGTTCACGAGTAAATGTGAAAATTTCTGTTTCATTCAATGTAGCAGTGTCAAACATTTTTGCAAAAGAAAGACACAACTGTTCAGACAGTGTAAAGAAGCTTATAAAAAACTAGTAGATGGAGAAGTTCATTCAATGACTAGCAGCACTGATTGGATCCAGAGCCCCAGTAAAAATGGATAGCCAGTATACACGCTTACCTTAAACCATCTCAAATACCACACAAAGGAAGGGGGACAAAGGAGCAAAAGAGCATAATGTAGAAAAACAAAATGAAAGCCATACACTCAACATCTCAGTTTTGAACACTTGCGTAAAAACATCTGGAAGCTGCAAATCCTGAAGAACCCAGCAGTCCCCTGGTCTAACATTTCACCCAAGGACACCATCTTTGGTTTCTATGAACTAGATAAAGAACAGGTACAAAACGAAGCATAGAATGTCAAATACAGCACATGCACGAGCTAGAGATTTGTTGGCTTCATTACAAATTAATCTATTTTCTATTTAATCAATGAGAAATGTCCTACTGACTTGGACTGTGAAAGCAGCGTACTGCAAAATTCCTTTGTTTTATGGATAGACATTTGGAAGAGGATCTTGCAGCCTGAGGCTTACAACCATAAGTGTGATATTTCAGTCATGACCCTACAGTTACCGTAAATGTGTACTGTACCTAGACAGCCTCTTATTTTTTGCAGTGATGATTATATGTAATGACAATTTTGATAGATATATCTTCAAGAAGGGAAATTCCAGTAAGGTCATAGTGGTACCTTTGAAGTAAGAAATATACTGAATGATAGCCATTAAAAATTTATGAGGCTTCCTTTACTGTTAGAAGACAAAGCCCTGTAGTATTTGATATACCTGAAGTGAGACACAAAGCAAATTTAAGTACCACCTACACAAAAAGATGAGAATGAAACTCATACTGTGTTGGGAAAAGAATGTACAGTCCTGTGCTTTGTACAAGGCAATTTTTGTGAATACTAATATTATCAGAGAAATCCTTTCACTGAAACACCATGGGATGGGATATCCTCAGAAAGAAGGATAGTGCAGGGAGTAAGGAGGTGGAAAACAAAGCAGATGCCAAATAATTGTCAGCTGGATCATAGAATCCTAGAATAAGCTGAGTTGGAAGGGACCCCACAAGGACCATCAAGTCCAACCCCTGGCCCTGCACAGCAGCATTCCCAAGAGTCTCACCATGTGCCTGAGAGCATTGTCCAAATGCTCTTGAGCTCTGTCAGGCTGGTGCTGTGACCACTTCCCTGGGGAGCTGTTCCAGTGCCCAAACACCTTCTGGGTGAAAAGCCTTTCTCTATAGCTGACCACATACAAAAGCGAGAACCAGAGCAGGTAAGGACAGGACAATCCTACAGGATGCAAAGACCTAGACTTTCTTTCCAGTTCTGGAGGGAGGGTGGGTATGTTGTGGACAAACAGATACCTATTTCTCTGGTTTAGACTTAAAAGATGGCATGATGTAGAAAAACCACAAGCAGTTTTCTAGTAAAAGAGAAGTCCAGAAATATAAGGAATATTTTAGGAGACTCCAATTAGGGTTAGGACCATAAGGATGATGAAAATGAAAGCTCTTAGGGATGCATTATTTTGTGTGCGTGGTGCACACATGTAGGACTAAAAATCCACTATGAAGTCACAGATTCAGTTCTTTAAAATGAAGAACACCAGAATGTGAGGCCATTTGTGTATGTGTCTTAGGATACGGCGAGGGCTTACAGACTGGCCTGCCAGTCATCGCTGCGTCCCATCCCCGTGTTCAGCATGTGGTCTTCTGCATAATTCAGAGAAAACTTTTGAAGACAGAAATGCTGAGTTGCTTGCATGTCTCTGTTTTCCTTCTCATTAGGAAGGTATTAACCTGAGTGCTTCACAGACTGCATTTATAACAAACCTATGAAGTGAGGGACTACTATAAGAGGTGGAAATTGAAGCACAGCAAGATTAATGTCCAAGAGGCCCATCTCTTCAGGGTGTTTAAAGTGAGGGTCCTAGATTTTTTCTTCCAACTTTTTGAAATTAGTAGGCATTTTATATTTCCCAGATGACTCCTCCCTTGACTTTCATGGCTCTTGTGAGTGCTCTGCAGTTCTGCAGTAAGCAGTAAGCTGCTAAATTCTTGACAGTATGATGCACATTAAAGGTGTTAAGAGAGAGAGAATTCAGTTGTCAGTGACAGCATTTTATCATCTGACCTCTCCCTGAGTCAGTAAACATGTTCCAGTTTCCTCAATAATGCAGGCTAAAAAACCCTCTGGAGATAACAGAGTACTCCATTAATGACTCCAGCCCCTTGTGTTACTGCATTCAGTGTGCTGAATTGGCCCACTCAGATGGTTGCCAGAAAAAGTCTCCAATGCAAACTGAAAGTAGCAATTTTCTCCTAACATTCCAACAAGCTTCTTTCCTTTCTTGGAAAATTTCTAAAATCTCACGGAGTAAAAATTATGCAGCCATGAAAGGTGTACGCCATGTTAGAGCTCCCACTGGAAATGCTATCAGCAATTTCAAACCCAAGCAAGCCAGTGGAATGGAGTCTGGAAAATAGAGAGCCATTGTGGATCCCTGTAATCCTGTTTTCCAAAAAGAAAACAAAGAAGCAAACAGAAGTTTACTAGTTTACTGGAAATCAGGGGTTTTCTGGTTTTGACATAGTAGACCAATGAATAAGAATGGCCAGTGGGATGGCTCTACACATATTTTATGTTCTTGATTCAGCAAAATAATGTGGAAATATTGGTTGGCTTTCAGATACTAAGATTTGTTAATTATAATGAAGGCTATTTACGCACACATGGCTCTGGCTGACCTTTATACAGAACGTAAATTTATACTTTGTATAAAGTACAGTGAAGGCTGTTTAACATACCTGTACTGTAGTATGCTTAATGACCTAATGTAAAGCAAATGAAATTCGGTGTTTGTGAAAGAACCCTTCTGGTTTTAAACTCTTATGGATCTGTAAGAAGATACTAAAAAGTTACAGGGGCATTTTCCCTTCTAGTTGTGTATGAGTACCTGGTTACATCTTTCAGAGATTTCTGATTCAGCAGCTTCCCAAGAACCTGCTGTTACTTGAAGCATAGAAGACTCACAATTCATGGCACCAATCACCTGAAAAAACAAATTAGCTACTCTAACTTGTTTTCAACTAAAGAATGTTATGAGCAGTCATTCCTGTATATGAGTCAATCCTTTTGCCATAACTCTTTAGTCAGTTTGGGATTGTATTAGATCTCACCCAGTCATACTAGACTATGACACAAAAGAACTTTTGCCAGCTCCTTGGCACCACTGCGACTTCCTTCTTCCACTGGCAAACAACCAACACTTGTAACTTGACAGCTTGAAATGAGCATCATAATAGCTGGTACCATAAATGACCACATTTTTCTGTCATTTTCATAAGACCTTCACATGTACTCCTAGAACAAGACTTAGAAATTGGTTATTTGTAATACAAGAAAATAATTTCCTACCCAGCAGCCCTTAATAGCTGCTAAGTTCCTCTGTCAAGTACTGTGACATCTTGCTGATGTGGAAGACTGAAATGCAAGGAGTGGAAGGACCTTCCTGCACCTGGTATGAATTTAATCCATGTGGATAAATCTACAATGGGCTTCTCAGACTTCCCAGAAGTTTTGATCCAACAGTGACACAACTGAAACTGAAGCTCCATTTTTATTTAGGCAGGAATTATTGGATTTTTGCCCCTTCTCTCTATGTCCTCAGGCACTTTGGCCATATTCACTAACACTGCATGCCTGCTACAGCCTCCAAAATTAGGAGCATAATGAGTGATTCAGACCAAACCTTGAGTCAGGGAAGGTGATGAGATGCAGCACATAATATAGGTTCCATAGGAAGCTGCCTGGTTATTCTGTACTTCTGAAAATCAGATGAATATAATTTTTCTTCTCTCTGCCAAAGAACGCAACACTCCTGTACTTCACAAGACAGAGTTTTAGTGTCAGTATTTTACAATTACATGAGAATTTCACTGTAATAACACTCAGGAGAAAGAGACGGATTTCCTCTGTTTAAGTTGCTCATAGCATCTAGATTTTTTTGTATATTCATCTCTCTAGGTCATCTGTGACAGTCTAGCTGTGAAGCTGGAGGAAACATGGAGGTTACATCAAGGTCTGTTTTAAGTCTCATGTAACATGAGACTTGTATCATATATTCTTGTATCACATAGCAGCTGCAGAACTGCAACATTTTCGGCCAGTTCTGTGTTGTTATCTGCAATCTGATGAGTCCAGAACATCCTGGCATTCTGTTCCTGAAAGGCTCACACTGACCTGTGTATTCTTTGAATATGTTTAAATTTCCAGCAGTTTCTTCAAGCTTTGTTCAAACCAACAAGCATTTGCATTTGAGGCTGTAACCCACAACAAACGGACAGAGTTTCTGAATGTGGTCTTTGTGCTTTCTCCGTGACCCCAGTTACTTGCTGCACAGATGACCTGTCACTGCTGCAGTTCCCTGCCTGTAGTTACCATCACCACTAATCGAGTAATTTCTAGAATACATTTTAGGGCCATGTCAGCCAATCACTGCTTCTTGATTGCCTCCTTTCATACACCACACACTAACCAAGCCTGCAAAACAACATTGAAACTCTGTAGTTCTACACAGCTCCTAGCGCTCTTAATTGGATCAAACAGCCAGAATTTCCTTTGTTTCATTTGTTCTCCATTTGGAAACACATTTTTTACTAATAGCACACATGAACTACATACCTGCACCATGAACTTTGAAAGTTGTTCTTACTAAATACAAATCCACATGAAAATCAGATTTTTACAGACTAACTTGTCTGGCTTCCCAAGCGGAACACAGCAAGCAGCAGTATTTATTCAGATAATTTTAAAACTTTCCACCAAATGTTTACCCGTCACTCCAGTACACTGCACTCTTTTGACATAATAGCTTCCTGTATATGTTGAAGAGTATATGTAAATTTTGATAAGTAACTCAGTTTGTTGAACTCTGTTGTTGAATTCTGACATAACTACAGAACAACACCTCAGGGAAGGAACAAGAGGAATCTTTCTACACAAGATAAGTACACTGGTGTATAATTTTTGGTTTTCCACATAAGACTGGAAGGCAAAACTAGTTTTGTTGTAGATTACAGCCACAGATCTTGGTTATTACAGCATTTTGCTTCCTTCACTGTCTTATTAGAATAAGGCTAGAGTAAATTCCATGACAGATGTTTATCCTACCAAGGTAAGGCCACAAAGGCCTCAGTGGACATTTTGCTGCCAATCATATTTGCCATACATGTTTTAATGGTGCAAAGGACTTTGTGAGAGAAACTGGCCAACATGTATGTCAGCTTAAACATTAAAATAGCATTTGACATCAGGGTGATCTCCAGACAAGGTTTCTCCCTACACTGAAAGTTTCTGATAGTCACCTAAAAGAGAAAAGTGGAAATTAATAGAAATATATCCTACAATTATCATATCACTAGGCACAGATGAACTAAAAATTACTTTGCACTGGGGTCCAGCAAGCCAACCTCACTCCAACTGGACAACTGCCAATAAGACACTAATGGGAATATCCTGAAAAAAAAGAAACATTTCAGCTGGGTGAGAGTGGCCATAGGAAATGGAAGCAAAGGGCCAGGAGAGAGCTGAGGACCTGAAGGATGTATGCTGTCGGATAAAGGGGATAAATGACTTTGAAACAATAACTCAGGCCTTCACATAGACGTACCAAGATGCCTATTATACTCTGGAGTTAGAGAGGTACACTTTCAGCATCAAGAACATACTTAAGTATGATCTGAGTATAGATGTACATTTGTATGCATAAGCAGATGACATCAGTGGCTCAGATGTGTGATGTGCTTAATGTTAACAACATTTCCTGAAAGCAGTTATTGCTTACAGACCATCATCTGCTCTCTGCAGTAAATTTACACCTTTTCTGTTCAATATTTTTTAAAGATCTAATACACTTATCTTGAAAAACATGAAGATAGAGTCTGGGAATGAGTAGGAGAATACAGTAAATCCTTGCAGTGAGTAAAGAAGAAAGCAAAAAAAGCCAAGGAAGATCACTGGCTATTAGGAATTTCAAAGTCATGATTTAATTTTTATTTACAATGCAGTTATTATTTTCAGTAAACACAACAGGATTCATGAGAAGAATTCTTAGCATTTGAGAGCTTTTAAATTATGGATAAATGTTATACACAATCTGCATTTCTCTCTCTCACTTGCCCCTTTGGCACATTTTCCTCAGAGCTTCTCACTTCAGTGGTTGAGAGGTGTTTATTACCAGGATCTTCTACCCTTATTTATTAAGCAGAAGAAACATACCTTACATGTATTGCCCAGAGAGAAGGAAAATCATGAACGTTAAAAGAGAAAGTGTTTCCAAGGAGCTACAAAGCCTCATTACTTAAAGGCCTTGCCAAGTAGAAAAGAACTACCTGGCAAGAAGATTGAAGAGCAGGCGGTATTGCTTACTGCTTGGTTACTTGGTTCAGCCTGTACAAATTATCCCTCTAGAGGCCAGCAGAGTATCAAAAAACAATTACCATGAACTAGACCATAATACTACCATAGACCCAAATCTTGCCCAAACTATTAACATCTAAAACTTCTTCCAGCTGTCCAAAGGCTGCTTTTTGCAATGAGACTGAATTGTCCTGCAATTACAGTGGTAATGTAAAAAAGCATTTCATAACATTACCATGGATCTAGACTCCTTAATGTGGTGTCGGGGATGTTAGAGAGTGCTCATGAAAACAGATCTATTGCCTTCATTCATATAGGGAAGATCTCATTTAAGCAGTGTGTTTGAGATTAGAGCATACTTAGGAGAAGCAGTGTTTATTGTGGTCAGAGACATGAATGGGACTCTAACATACTCCAGCGTTGATTTGCTGTTTCTGAACTTTGGGTCCTAGTTTTACCATCTGTAAAACAGATACTGTAACACTTAAAATGCAAAGCTGACCTGGGAGAAATGCCTCCTGCCTCACAGAAGCAAGGAGAACATTAATTACTGCAATCAATTACATGGAAAAGCGTCAATTAAAAGTGCAATGGGAATGCAAAGGAGTAAGAGATCTGCGAAATGAAACAGGTATATGCATGCCTTACTACGTTTTTTGAATGAGTGCACTGATCTAATGTTTTCATTTTGAGTGGGTCTTACTCTAAGGCATGTTCCTGCAGCCCTCACACAGTCACATTCCCACAGAAGTTTGCTTGCGGAAAGCCTCGAGATCTGACTTTGTGTGTTTGCTCTTGGTGCCAGGAAATATTATCCTTTTAATTAGCAGGTCCATTTCTTTGATAACTGTTTAAGTGGCTTCACTGCCATTTCATCTCTTTAGTTGTCATCCAGCACCTGGGAGGTAAAGAAATGGGAAGCAAGCACTGAATTTTTCCATCATTTCTGCTGAGGGATATTTCTGAGACACTGTACTTTTGTGGGTGGGCGTATGGAAGGATAGACAGACAGAAAAGGGAGTTTCCTTTATGGGATTCCAATAATTGGTATGTGGTTTACATTCCATTCATCTGAAGGACTCTTATTTTAATCAGAAACAGGCCCAGGCTACTCAACTACCTCCAGTGTTCAAAACCTAACCATGCTTTCAGCTGGTGAATTTTCTCACATGCATCTTTTCTTTACCACCCACAGGCCCCAAAGAGTAATGTGGTCATTTACCACCAAGAACTCAGCGTCAGGTCCTATAACAGGAGTTGGTTCAGAGCGCTCTTCCAGAGAGAGGTTTTCTGATTGCTAGCTTCACAAGCAGAAGCTCTTTAAAGTGTGGTATTTGAAACTGGCACTGTTTTCTATAAGTGGGTTTTGGGTTTGGTGGGTTTATTTCCTAGGCTCATCCAGCTCTGGGAAAGCCTTGTCTGGATGGTGTTGTGGAAGTCTGGCAGCACAGCTTGGTCTTAGTAGCCAGACACTAATGCAGACAACTGCTGAGAAAAGCCCTGTATTCAGCAGCTGGACTTGCTGCTGTGCTTTAAGCACAAAGGAATGAAAGGCTGACACCTTGTCCAGAACTACTCAGACTAAATAAACAACAACACAGCAAATTTCAGCTTTGGGGCTGGTGAAAATGGGAAAATATTCAGCATCAATTGCTGTCATCCAGGGGCAGGGAAAACATAAAATGACTTGCAGTGAATTAGTATTCTGTTACTCAAATATCTCTGAACCTTTTGTGAAAGGTCCCTAGTAAATCCTAAAAATTTCTTTAAATGCCACCTTTCCCCATCAGCTAAACTTGTTTCACTGCCCAGATTTGTTTACCCTTAACTTTTAGTTATGGCTGCCCTAACAAATTTATCTTTTCAGGGTCTATCTTGCCTAACCTGTCCAGACAGTAACTGCACATCCTTTAGGGATTTCCATGCCTTTCATCCTGAACGTGCTCCATGTCACAACTCCCTCCAGTGCCTACTGTTCAGCAGATCTGTCAAGCAGCACAGCAGGAAATCTCCTGCAGGCAGATCACACACTACACAATCTAAGAAAGGAAGAACAGTTCCACAGCTCAGGTCTGTCTCAGCCTGGGTGAATCACAGAGTTTTTGCACATGAAGTTTGCCTGCCTCGTGCCTCATTTTCTCTGTGGGGAGAGAAACAAGGGACAGATGCAGATCTGCCATCAAATGGAAGGCTAAGCCTGCCCCTTTTTCCCACACTGAAGATGTAATGGAGATGACCTGTGGCAGTGGCTTGTGAACATAGACAAGAGCTGCACAGAGTCACCAGTTCTTTCTGGATCCATGCATCCTGAAAAGACAACAAGCAACGTGGCTTGGCAATTCATCTGTCTTTGGCCTGCACTAGGCAAGTAAGAGTTGCTAATGTCATGAAGGTAACAAAACCGTCAAATACCTCTTGCTCCTTCCTTATGATTCAACAGCCTCTTGGCAACATTCATTTCTCCACTGTTTATTCGGAACAGTGAGACCCTTGGGACCTAATTTAACATTGGCACTGGGAGGTGAGAAGTATTTGAAGTCGCATTCTGGGTTGCAAAGGTTTCAGCAAAACCCCCTACCTATAACCTAATGCTTTCATCCCTCATGCCACAAGGAAGCAGGAACCTGACTCCTTGGGCAAAGGCCTTTCACCCTGCACTCTGCTAGATCTCTGAGAGGTATGGACCCAGGCCACGCTACCCAGGGCAAGGACACCACTGTTGCATACCTGTCACAGAATGCTTTCATCAAATTATGTTACCACACTTCGCCCTGCCTAGGTTTTCACAGATCCTGATCTCTCAGGATACAAGATTTCTGTCTGAGATTCACTTCGAAAGAGATTCTTTTATCTTGGTTTAGTTCAGAGCTACAACGAAATTAATCCTGTAAATATATGGATCGGACAGTTGCAGAGCTGGCTACATTGCTCCTTTGGAGTCAGTGTATAAAGATCAGAGATATTCTGATCATTGAATACTGGCTTGAAATCAGGATTTGGAGTACTCAACCCCATTCTGGCCAAATAATTAAAATAATTTCCAATTGAATGAATAGTAACATTTTGTTTGTTTGTTGTATTTTCTTTCTGCCATGAAATAAACCATCATTTATTTTGGATACTGAGATTTATCACAGAGCTAGAATTTGCTACAATAATGCTTTGCTGTTGGATATTCATAGTATTCCAGGGTAGAGCCATTTACTTATTTTTGACACCAAAACAGCTTGATACAAGGATTCTTTGGATTCATCTTTTTGGGGGTTACAACAATAATTTTACACCACTTTTGATTAAAGGAAGGTGAAATGCTGAATAAACTGTGACCATCAGACCACAGGGAACTCCTAGCAGCACAGGCAGTTCATTTAATCATTCCCTAGTGTTCTTCCTGGACTGATAGAAAGCACCTTCACACACCAGGAACTATAACGCAGTCTTTAATGTTAATTAATGTATGACTGCTTAAACTTGCGTGGTTTCTTTCCCCCCTTCTCTTTCCTTGGCTGGCCACAACTGTTCGAGTGTTGCTGAAGGTTATTCTGCTTAAGTATTAAAAAATGCTTAACTAAATAGGTTAGCTTATTTGCTTTTGCTGATAGTAGCAGTCCACCCACAGAGCCCTTTCAAGTCTCTTCAGTGTTTTGGAAACTGGATAAGGGACTTATTCAGTGACGTGCAAGTTTGTCTGAGCCAGGAATGAAGTGTGCATTTCATGAAATGAGAAATAACCTTAGACCACACACAGAGTGTAATTTCTGAACTCCGGCTTGGGCTCTCTTCCCCTCGTCCCTGTGCACACATACACACACCCCTGCTAAAAAACCAGATGATGACTGACATCCCTAAATCCTTTAAGCATTCTTTTACAGCTAAGAGCAGAGGGAGGTTTTCAGAGCTTAGCTGGCTCATTATTAGTAACATGCTGATGAAAAAAATGGATTACTACAGTATGTGCATACCATGCCAAAGAGAAATAGCAAAAAGCCTGTGCCATCTAAATACTTTCAAGAGGAGAAACTGCTGATGCAAACATATTAACGCTATTTTTACTGCATAGGGAGATGAGAAGTCCTTCCCATAAATTTTCTATAGACCTATGTTGGTTCTGCCACTATTTGTTTAATTAAGCTAAAATCACTGAGTGTTTCAAATATTATTTTCCATTATAATCCAGAGAAGTAAAACAGGAAGATAAGTTTATTGCATATTAAAAAATCACACCCTTTTCTCTCCTAGGCAGAGAAACTATACTGTTTGGCTGTTGAGAACAAACTACACACAGAAGAGGCAAGGGGCAAAGCTGTTACTCCACGGCTTCAATATCCCCTCCTAAGCTTAATTCTTCACAGCCTTACACCAAATGAGTACACTTAAGTAATGACACAGCAGCCGGATCCCTGGTCAGTTCTCCTTGAACATTTCCTTTATGCTGGACTAAAAGAAGTAGCTTTACTGCCTTCAACAGGTAAGGAGTTCTCCTGCATTACAATTGTAGTACCACTGTTGAACTGCCCCTTAAGCTTAAAATGGACAAGCAAAGGTGCTTACAGACTGACTCCTGTGCGTCTTCCATTGCTTTGTACCTGATCGATGATACCATCACACAGCTGAGCCGCTGATACCACCTGCTTATGCATACAAATGTACATCTGTACTCAGATCATACTTCCACCAATAGTTCAGTTTGCGTAACACTTTCTGTTACAGGACCCTAATTCAGTTGTTCTTAACTTTGTCAAACTCTAAGTGCTTAAGCTGAAATTTTTACTGCTGCATGTCTCCATCAGGCTGAATTTTTCTGGTAAGTTTCAACTAAAACAGCTATTCCAAAATGGGGACTAAAGGGGATCAATCTCACTTTCCCTCGCATTTTTTCTATAGCCAATTTACTGAGAATCTGTTTTGTCTGCATTTTTGGGAAGAGATACTGTGGGTGGTAGGAGAGGTGACCATACTGTAAGCAATCATGGCCAGTACTAGCCTTCTGAAAACCTGCCAAATTTTGGCCAAGTTCTGAACACTGTGGTTTTCCCATGCTCCATAAAAATCTCCTAGAGAGAAGCACCATTATTTTCTGAATATTCTAGTAAAACAGAGGACTACCTTGACCTCATACTCTTTCTCCATCACTAGACTATGTGCACATCCTTACCCCCAGATGAACTGACTGATTCCACAATTACAAAGGATTTACAGAGCATTTTGGATCTTTTCATGCAATTTATGGTCCTGGCCCCTAGAAGCTGCTGTGGCACCAGAACCAAGAGCTGAGAAATCCTGCCCATTGTTCCCTCAATACTCATGATGGTGCCCATGCAGTACACTTGAGGAAGCTCATTAGCTTGGAAACAAGCCGAAGAGCTTGGGCTAACAAGAAATAAATAGAAAAGCAGAGCAGACTTCAAGAGACAGATGCAACACAGCCAGGGCATAATGATCCATTGTATTAAATACACAAACACTGTCTCCAGACTGCAGAATAGAACCAAGATTTCACAGATGCCTGCACTCTTTTGTTTTCAACCAGTTTCTGTGACATCTACTAACAACTACATCCTTTCTTCCCCTAACTGGCTAGTCCACAAAAGAGACTGTAATCTACTGTTATTAGCAACTCCAGTTGGTCAAGTAATTGAAATCGTGATTCTAAATTTTCATAATGATCCATGTGGGAATCAATCACTTCTGAGTAGAGGAATACCTTTCTTTTTACAGTTTTATTTGAAAGTTTTCAAAAAATACCTTGTCAAAGCTGCGCTAGAAATAATAAAGTTATAAAACCACTCAGAAGCTAGAAAACGGCAGAATTACAACTACTCATACATTCTATCCTTTTCTTCTACTGAATGCTTAGCAATACTAACTTTTCCCAGAGACACCACCCTCATTCTCTGCAGATCACTACATTTCTAAAGAGATCCCTTTATTTCTTTCCCTTTAAAATTTATAGTTTTTCCCCTCTGACTGTCTCAGCACAAAGCCAAGGATGAAGAAATCCCAGGTTGCGCCACAGATCAGCTGCAGCCTCTGCAGCTGTGAAGCACAGCTGCACTGTGGGCTACCATCTCAGTGTATCCAAACCAAGCTACTGGGTAGCTATAATCTTTTCTAGTAAGTTCCCAGTTCCCTGCCTGAACAAAAACAAAAGATAAAGTCAGACACAGATCACAGACTTCCAATCTGTTATGCAGTAATCCTGCAAGGTTAAAAATTGAAGTTTTCTGTGACCAGGAAGAACAGACTCATTGCAGCTTCCCAGTGGTTTTGAACGCCCACTTCTCATCCCTGAAGGAATAAACCAATAAAAGATAAACTTTTGCTTAAAAAAGTGGCATGCCTAAATTATTGCAACTCAATTAGAGGGTTTTATTGCTCACTCTGGGTCTTAAACACAACATCTTCTAAGATGACTCCAGATTTTGATGGTGAGGAAAGTAAAATAAAAGTGTCTTGTTCTATTTTTTAAACTCCCTTAAAATTTCTTAAATTACTTTCTTACCAGGATTTATTTTCAGAGACATTATCCTCAAGACTACCAGGTCACAGATGTGTCTTCTTATGGCAGAAGCTAAGACTTCATGTATGAGATGAAAAACTGTAACCACACTCAGCTTACCACCACAGCCTAAATACCTAACCATGCAGAGCAAACTCGGCAAAAATGCCTAAATCTTTACCTTTCTTGGGGTAAAGGTGGCAGAACTGTTTTAACACTGGACATCAGAGTGTCCAGTTGCAAACAGGTTCCATGTCTGGCTTTTTCAGTCACTACTTAGGTTATTCCTTTACTGGCATTCATGAACATTAATACATAGAGTGCTTGAACCAAAGGGTAAACAAAAACACTAAAAAAACCTCCCACCATTTTAAACAGATTTTCTCACTACTAAAGAGGATAATTTAATTATTAAATATTAAATTGCTATTTTAACTTTTTCATTACATAAGCAATAGTAAGTCTAACTTTCCCTTTTAAGTGGCTTCCTACTGCTTCTTTTAGTGAAATGGAATTTATGAAGAGAATTCTTTAATATATATCCAGAAATGTTTCAAGAGAAATACTACAGTTTAGTCCAAGCATATTTTCCTATTCAGTTTCTTATCAAACTGAATGGGAGACTGTGCAGTCTAAGAACAAAATAAGAGACTGTGCAGCTTACAAAGAATCAGAGAGATGAATGGCACTGAATTCAGGTATTTCTGATGTTACAAGTTTTCACTGGTTTCTCATCTGTCTAAGGTTTATGAGTTTGACATAAAAGACTATCAGATGGCAAATTACCCAGTTACAACAATTTGACAGAACCACAAAATTCTAAACCACTAAATTATTCTATGTTCCCAAGGTTCAAACAGCAGTATGTAAAGTATGAAGGTAAAATACCTAATATTTCTTTTGCCTTAGGCATAAAATACTTACTTCATACAACCACAATTTCTCTTACTGTATGCTAGAAGTTGATTATATTGTCTAATTTAAAANNTAATTCTAATTAATATATAATTAATTCTATATTTCTATAATTCTATTTCTATAAGCTATAATTAATTCTTATATATACATAGATATGTATAGTATATATATGTATATGTATAGATATGTATAGTATATATATAAAGATAGTACATATGTAAGTAGAGAGAGAGAGAGAGAGAGAATATATATAACATATTACCTGCCTCTAATGATTAGGGCACATGATAATGTAAAGTAATAATGTCCATTACAAGGAACATAGGTTCTGTTTTTTCTAAATAGTGCAGAGTGACACATCAGAAGCAGAACAGAACCTCAGCATTTGCCTAATGCGAAGATATTCCTCAATACTTCCTCCAAGTATAAGACTCCTAAATTAGAATTAGGGTATTGTAATTACAGCAATATATATAACCACAACTACAAAACAGTGGGGGCAGAGAGGCAATAAGAGTAAAAATTCCTCTAGTTACATTATTAGAGTGTACACATATAGAGGGACCAAGCCATGCTAATCTCTGAGCCTACTGTGGAGGTCAAGAGACAAAAGCACAAAAGAGAAATTTTAAGAAAGCAGCTTTCTCAGAGGTACTTAAATTACACTTTCAATTAGACCACAGTAGGAATGTTTTCCTTGCCATAGAATTATAAACCAGAACAAGCAAAAACTGTAACAGAAGTTCCATCATAGTCTGAATCATGGAGTGGCAAGTATTGCTGACAGTTGTGAGCACTTACCTCTAACAACATAGACATCTGGTATTTGTTTTTAAAGTAACTAGGATGGAATGATTTTCAGGATGATACGGGAGATCATATTTACATGAGGATTCATTTCATGGAAATAACTCAGTATCAAACAAAAGGGGAATAAAATCCCTCTGGTATAAACAGTTCTGTTGAAGAAAAAAACAGATTCATTCTGAGGTTAACTGATATTCAATTAGCATCCCAGCTATCCCCACTGATTAGTCATTGTCTTTACTGTGTACAGCGTTAGGGCCTGAGAAGGTAGCTATTAAATATACAAACAACATTCAGTCATTGTAACATGCTACAACAGACCAATGCAAATTGTAACATAATTATGCCGCCTCTGTGCATTTTTGGAAAACAATGCTTTAGTGCAGTGTTTATGCTCCAGCTTGTGCAAGTTATGTGTGCAATCTCAATTCAGTCATACTGTGTATTGATACACACACTAGGTCAGGTCCTGACCGCTCAATTCCATCCTCTCAGTGAAGGCAAACTCAGAGAACAACTGAGGCAATCTGTCCTCAAATATCATGCATATACATCATGCTTACATTCAATTACGTCTTTTAGAACACAATTTTCACTTGGTCTTTGAAAAGGAAATTCAGCTTTCTGGATGCCAACTAAACAAAGGTTAGGATGCCAAGCAAACAACTCTGAAGCCCTGAAATCATCTGTTTAGATGTACTTTCTCCCTCTTTCAGAATTAGCTGTCAGAATCACACACGATATAGACTCACAAGGACACTGCTACGATCTACACATCATCTACAGGATAAGAGGCATGCCTCTTAAATGTTCTGAATCACTGCCTACCTCTCTCATTTGCTATCTAGACAACCAGTTTCAACAGCAGAAATTGCATCTCCTTGGTGATATACATGCCAATCATAAAATTCGTGCTTACATAAAATAAAAGCATATAAAGTAAAATCTATCAAATGATATGCATCATTCTAGGAAAAGTTGTCCCATCTACCTCAGAAATGTTGAGAATATATGTTATCACTCCACCTTTGTAATCAGTATTTCATCATATGTAAAAGGATTAAAACCCAAACAGATTTAGATTTAAAAATAATCCCTAATGTTACTCACTTCTGAAAGTTACCAGCTTCAATATTTACTATGGACAATAGTTTATATTAAGCATTTGTTGAACTGCAACTTGGTCTTTTATATTTTTTTTAAGATGAATGTTTTTTTACTGTTAACTCGATCATTGCACTATATTGTGTATTAAGTGGTATTTTTTTTATGTTGGGCTTCAATTTTAATGTTGTATGTTAAAGCAGTTGTTACTTTGTGTTGGGTGTTATTTTGAAATACTGTTTGTTAGGAAAGTTTGTGTTTCATGTTATAAGTTGTTCCAGTCTTTGTCCAGTTCGAGAAATTTTTTTAATGTTATAACAGTAATATATATTGGTTTAAAATGGTCTTTTTACAAGAAAAACTACAAATATAAGAAATAAACTTAAAGGGCTCACGATTTTCACAAGCATGTCGAAACTAGAAATTCCTTTCTGCCTAAATAAGACACAAAGGGAAGAAAAACCAAATTTACATCTGCAAAGGGGATTCCGAGTAGATCAAATTTGGGTGTCCACCCAGAACTGCTGATGGAGATAACTTATCGGCGCTAAGTGCCCACAACTCCGATATGATCCGGTACTTAGCAGGACATTCAGGCGAACCCCATCTTTTGTTACCCCTTTATCGGCAGAGGAGACCCTTTGTTTCTATTTTTGAACAACGTTCCGTTTCCATAATCAAGATTGAAATTCCACCACTGAGGCGGGTCACGTCATCCTACATCCTTTCAGCAATAGGAAACTTTTGTATCTATTCAGCTTCAAATCAGGAGACACCCTTGATGGAGGCTGAGGCGAGGCACCAGGAGTGATGTCACCCCGAAGATGTACTGCATCACCTGAGGGCTGAAAAACGGTATAAAAACTGGCTGAAAATGGAGGAAAATTGGTGATTCCTGAAGGCTTGCAGCGTGGCAGACGTTGAAGCCCGAATCACCCGTACTGGCCAGTACTGTTTCGCTGATGGTGTTTGTTTTGCTATAGTTGTTTATGCCTTAAACTCTGTTCGTTAATTTTTTAATAAATTGCTACTGTGTTTTTGCACGTAATCTGCTTTCATTTATAACATTAGTCATTCCTAACCAATTACCCACTTTTCAGGTACCCTCATCAGGAAGGTAGATTCTGGCATGACATCTACTTAAGTGGTCATTACTTTTTTTCTATAAAATGGACCAAGTCAAGACGTACTGAATCAGGGAATGTGCAAACACAAGGAGAGAGAGTAATTGTAACAGTGTTAGCTCATTTGTTGCATAAGCTGGAAGGTATGCAGTGAATAAGATATGCAGGACACTACAGGAATGGAAAAATATGTAGCAGCAAA
Source organism: Platysteira castanea (assembly GCA_013397175.1). Classification (NCBI taxonomy): domain Eukaryota; kingdom Metazoa; phylum Chordata; class Aves; order Passeriformes; genus Platysteira; species Platysteira castanea. The sequence continues at coordinate 147,631 of VYXC01013184.1, forward strand.
GGCAGTTAAATGCTTGGAAGAAAAAAATCCTCTCCTCCTTCTGCAGTTGAGATTTCTAAGTAACTTAAGTCATCTTTTTCTTATGTAGTAATGGTATTATCACCTTTGAATTATCCTGTGATACTTTGATTATGCTATTACCAATCACCCTTTCCTCTTAATGCTGGTTTTACTCAGTGTGCTGAAGCCATGGCACTGGCATCAGTCTGCATTCTGGTGCTTGAAGTCATGACCTGCTAAAGCTAAGCAAGTACATCCTTTCAAACTGCCTTAATGTGTTGACAAATGTTTGCATCCATACCCTTTCTCAAACGTATTCATTACCTGAAATTATTCAGTCTCCCTCCCCCAGATCAAATATGAAATCTGTGTACCACATATCTGCTGCCAAATGCAGTTCTAAGTATAGCCCCAGTCTGCAAAACAACTTACGATCCAAATCACACTACAAATCAGACTCAGAACAGAGTGTCTTTAACTACAACTTGTAAGGTGGTTGTTGGGATAGCTGCATTTGTTAGCATAGACAAGGCCAGATTTCTTACTATTTCACCTATTTTTTTTTCCAGTCAAAGAATTTCCATTGAAGGCAACAGGAAATACTGGTACCACTTGCAAGGCCAGGGACCCACAGCCAGATCCCTAAGAACGCCACTGAGTAAAAGAACAGGGAAGTGCAATAAGGAACAATACAACCTACCAAGCCATTTCCACATGAAAGCGATGACACTCCATCTCCTGGATGATTTATATTCAGATCTGGTAACAACTACCATGAAGCTATTTCCTCATGCCAGGAGGCTGTTAGTTTTCCTGTAGTCCATGTCTCCCTGCAATTGTGCAGGAACCGGCACATGGAAGTATGAATTCCACACTACCATTTTTGTTTTTAAAGCCAAACAAAATGATAACCACAGATTTCTAACAAGAAAGAACTGATGTCTTCAATTTTTATATTTGAAGACTATGTCTTCAAATGTAGGTAAAATTCTTCTTTTTTAATTTGATCAGATTCTTGTTTAAAATTATACAGACATCTTCATGACAAAAATATTTTACAGATAGATCCCTAGGGCACTAAGTTGCAGTATTTATGGCTTAGGTGATACTTCCTCGTAAAACACATTAAATTTACAGGAAGCTACAGAGTGACATAAACCTTACTTCAAGACATCTTCCCATAGCTCAATTCAATTGCATATAACAAATAGATTTCCACAAATATACTGTCAGTATTTGGCATACATGTGAATAGAACATGAATACCAATGGAAGTTTTGATTTATGCATACTATTACCTTATGAGAGAAACACAATTTCCTGATTACTTCAGGAAATGATGATAGCTTCGTACTTGGGAATCAATAGAAATCTTACCTACCTCAATCAGATTTTGCCCTCTCTAGTACCTACTGATTCACACCATGACTGACTGTCTTGGTTTGAAAGACAGGTGTCTGCTAAGGAAGGCAGGAGCCTCCCTTGGAATGGAAGATGCAACCCCCTTCCCTCCAAATTACTATAATTTTGAAATTAAGCGGCTTTCAGGCAAAGATATGAGGAACAGGAATAACAGTTCTTTTACTAGNGACAAACATCGTGCTAAGGTGAAGTCTCCCTCCAGTACACCACTATCAGCTGAAATCAATAAGGTTATCTAGCCCCTTCTGGCCCACAGATGGAGATTCAGTCCCTCCTTCTGGCCAAAAAAGGACAGTTTTATCTGTGCAACTTTTAACAGGTACTTTTCTCTCCTGTTCTTGATTATGTCCGATACTGGCACTACACAACCTACTAACTCCCTGCAGAGTTTCTTTCCCTATTATCTAACTTCAATTATCTTTGGTGAAATTTAAGCCACTTAACTCCTCTTTCTGCTGAAGACACAAAGTGGTTATTCCCTTCCTCTGTGCAGCAATTTTTTAACATATTTGATGACCACATTTTTTTATTCCACCAAATCTTCTCTTTCTTACCTAAGGAGCAGTTTGCCTCTCTAAGCATAAGAATGCTAACCTGTAAAGCAAATCCATACTGATGCCATGAACAAAAGGCCTTAATTTATGTGGCATTTATTAACATCAGTGAGGGTGTAGGTATTCCCTGACTTAAGCTGACTTCCTTTAGCTGTACATAATTCAAATGTACCAATGACTAACAGTTTACAGCTTCTTCTTCTATTTTCTTAGTTCATACTTTTTCTTGAAAAGCTGTTCCAACTGACCATTATACCACTTGGTATAATAAACAGTATAGATTCAGGGTAAGAAAAAGCTAGGGAACACATCAATCTTACTTACGCTAGTTACCTCTACAGCCCAAGACATTTATGTTAAATACTCAGGTCCTTATTTCAGGTAGTTAAGTCAGATTTCACAAATCAGGATTTTATATGGTTTCCACTTATAATATGCACACAACGGTTAACACAGAGACAGAGTGTAGTCTACAACAGCTTCCTGTGACCTAAAGTAGAAGCTGCTCCAGATCAAATTTAAGCTTATTTTCCAGTGGGCAGTCTTCCAGACCACAAAAACTACCACCATTCACAGACTACTGCTGTGCAGGTTCAGTGTCCAAGGTTTTAAAATTTCATAACATTTACACTTAACATAAAACAATTTATACAGTATACTCAATGTAAACCCCTATACTAATGTTTACAAAAATCAAAAATTAGGGTTAAGGTTTCCAGAGGAACTTGAAGCCCTGGCCTCTTCTGGCTACGTGTTACAAGGTACTCTTCACATGACCCCATAGCATGGAAAAATGTGACAGACTACTTGGCAAATGAGATATGACACTGAGTATCTTACAACCACCCTTTCAATCTGTGACAAACAGTTCTCATTTGGAAGTTTTTTTACATCCTGCATTCCAAAAGTAAGATGATAACGTGTCAAGATGTTGAAATTCCATACTACATATATGCTGTACTGCATATTTCCAACATATATACTGTGCTGCATATTCCCTGACAAAGACATGGTAGAAGTCTATAAAAATAAAAAAAAGGGAGATGAAAGTGTAATGAGATGAAATTTGACACCTAACATCTTTTAATGAGAAAGACCAAATAAAAAAACCTGCTGGTTCTTCACGCCAACCAAGCTGAGAAACTCACTGTTATAGGATACTATGAAGATTTAGAAGGTCCACAGCTTAAGAGACTGAGCAAAATCATGGACGATGGGAATCCATCAAAGGCGATTAGACATAAAGACATAATCCCTGTCTCAGGAAGTCCTCCAGTCTCTAGCACCTCAGAAAATACATGCACTATCATTGTCAAATCCTGTTATCTTTAAACTGTGTTGAGACGACTGACAATGACCAAATTTAGGAAAAGGGGAAAAATTACTTAGTACTGCTATTGAGCCTAGGAATATAATCAGAATTAAAGAAAGCAAAGTGCACTCAAAAATTCTAAAAAAACTTTAATATAAAATCATTATATATTACAGGCTACAATATATAATACATATGCATGGCTATGCACATATGTACTATACACGGCATATGTAATTGAATACATATTCACACTTGTAATTCTGTATCACTATAAATACGAATTCATCATTTTACCTTTAATTTCATGGAATTACCATGTTTTGTGGCATAATGCTGTCAAAGTTCAAATAAAATAGTTGCAGTGCAACTTACACAGAAAACTTTCATTTTAATACATTACAAGATTTAGCAGTGGATGGTTCATCTCAATTATCTGCATTGTATTTTTTCCATAGGAAATTTTCATTTTTTTTCCAAAGAGAACTTTCACACACTTCTGTCTCTTCTGCCACTGTGGAATGAGGGGCTTTCTTACAAAGTTTCTCTACGACTGCTATATCTGTGAGCTTTCTGAGGCTCTCCTCATTCTGTTCATTCAGCATATCCCAGAAATCTTTTGGTTTCCCCTTTGATTTTTCTGCTTGTCCTGAAGAGAATCTCCTTGGTGATCCTGTAGACCCATTTCCATCATTTCCGAAGATGTCATCAAGAATAGAGGTATCTCCAAGTAAGTCCACAAAAGAATTTTTCTTGCAAATCTGAGCTTTTCTCTCTCCATTTCCCTGAGACAGGGATCTTTTTTTTGGCAGCTGTGTACCTTCTGAGTCTTGCTGTCCTTCACAACTTTTTACAGGCAGCACCTCAATTATTTCTGATTTACTGCTTAATGAGCCAGATGCCATAAAATCCTTGAATGCCTGACTGTTTCTTCTTTCACTATGTTGAGTAGCAACAGTGGGTGATTGCTTACATTTTGCATCAACAAACACATCCTGCAAGTAGGAGTCATTGTGAAGCTGTTCAGCTTCTCCTTTATGGCTCTCCTGGGTCTGTGCTTCTGTAGTTCCACTTAAAAGTAGCCCTTTAGCTGATGAAGGTCTAGACTTAGATCTTCCAAAATTAGCAATGGATTTTCTTTTTCTGGAGTGTGTTGTACCCAGTTCTCTCTCCTCACAGTCGTGTGAAGCTTTTGCTGGTATTTCAACTGAGAAGAATGACTTCATCTCTGGATGCTTGGAAACATAGAATTCCTTCAACATCTTCTGCCTGGTTTCTGATGTAGCTTTTGCAATATGTTCTGCAAGGCCTTTTACTGATCCCATATTAAAGTGGGATACCATTTCCTCAAACTGCCTCCTGTAATTATCAAGAAGTAAAAATGTGTTATGTTGACACCCTTAACTAGAAACAAAAGCAGCTTTCAAGAAATTATTTCAATTCACTTACTTCACCTAACCCAGAAAGCAATCATCAAAACTAACTTCCCTATCAGGAGTACTGTTTCTCTTTATTAGCAAAGACTAATGACTTCAGAAGAACCAAATCCCAAGCTAAATTTTCCTTAGCTTATGATTCAAAGACTTACTGACTGTCAGTGTAGGTAAGACACCATAGCAAAGGGCCAGGTTTCAGAATGTATTTAGCTACCAAATAGATGTAGATGGACAGATGGTAGAATGATTTGGTTTCTTTTTTTGCTGGGTGGGGGAGACAAGGAGGAAATAGTTGCTCCAAGTCCTTTTAAAGAAGACTTGCTAAACAAAAATTGGATAAACGCATGCACAGGAGACAAACATTGTCCACATCATCTTACACAATGAGTTATGGAATATTTGTTTCTGCTAAAATGCCAAGCTCTAATTAAAAGACATCATTCTACTTGAGTTAGCCCTAGTCTGGGGTCAGGGAACTTTATTGGAAGGCTGGAGAGGTAGGCTTTACACTCCCTTGTCAGAGAAAGGATATGAAACATGTCACCTTTCCTGTATGAGGGCTCCAAAATGCAGTAAGATTTAATCCTGTTTGCCTCAAATACCATTTGACTGGCTAGCTCCCATTATTTAAGTGTGCTGACTGCAGACAGCTTCCCACTCTGCCCTACAATTACAACAAACTGAGGTAAATAATCATCCTCATTCACTCCATGGCACATCCACATGTACTACAAAGTCTAACTGCATGCCAGGTGGTAACAGATAACCTGCTTAATCCTCAAGAGTGACTTGTTTAAGCTTTTTGCTAGATATGGCTTTAGGATCTTGAAATAATAGCCTTAGTCACTTCACTGCCTTTGAAAATTTTATCTCAACAAATTATTGATAACTGATTACGATTTTGAGTATTTTTAGAATGAAGGGTTCTCCTTTACCTGCTTCATAAATATTTATAATTTTCAGTGCCTATAACAGTAAACAGACCCAGCACTCCAACAATAACAGTTTGGAAAACTGAGGCCAGCTACCTGATATGACAGCTTCTGAATGCTTACAGGCATTATCTAGATACCAGCTTTCACATAGTAATTTACTTGTCTCAAGGCGAATTGAAAATATATACCAAATATCTGTTCTGCAGGTTTGCTTAGCTACAGCTTTTCACCTTGTATTTCCACAAATCACTGGGCTATTCTTATTGAACTTCTATCCATATAACAATGGAATTTAATATTCCTATTAATAATAGCAATCATTTGGGGAAAAAAGGAAACAAGGAAATTATTATCCTTCCAAAAGTAAGGGGCAGAAAAAGTCTTAAAAGAGATATCAAAAAATATATATAAAAGAAACACGAAGCCCAGTTTTTTAACAGCCTTTCAATGAAAATGAGGAGATGTGGGCAAAATCAGTAGGCAGTCAGAAGCTAATATCATAAGATGTCTCATTTCTATACAGGTTACACACTGTTTTGTAAAAGCCCACGATGTACATACCACGAACACTCATAGTGATGACACCTACACAGTTATGTAATATATGACCACTGAATCATTATGTTCAAGTAACTTGTGGTTACTTAATTACTTGAGGTTCAATTAATTTTATTAATCAATTACAGTACTCATAGTGTGAGTTGAAGCTTCCCAATAGCTCCACTCTTGCTATAGAAAATAACAGTGTTCTCTGAGTACGGTTGAAACAAAGAAAAATGCAACTACTCGAAGGGAAGTTTGTTTCAACCTTAGAATTTTACTTCCAACTCACCAAAACAGTCTCACCTGCGTATTCCTTTGGGTGTCTTTCCAATAAAGAACGTGGTTGAACCTACTCTGTGTACTTTCCTGTTTCTCTGGGTCACAGGATGTGTAACATACAGATGATGCTTACTGTTCATCAACATTTCTTGCCTTTCCTTAACAGTGTTCTTCTCAGAAGTATCGTCTTCTGGGATTTCATCACTTTTCTAGTAAAATGAGACATTGAAATTGTTAGAACAGCTGTGTCTCTGATGTAACAATACACCCAGTTGCACCCAATTCTGTCACTCGTAGCTAGCATAATTGGATTGAATGCTAGGGTTGGGATTCAGAGCTGAAATGCAGACTCCCTACTCAGCCACAAACTTCCAGGAATATTGAAGGGAAGTCTTGGTTCTCTGACATCTTGCACAAAAAGATGACCCTATTTACACCTCAGTTATTCTTCTGAAATTCTCACAAATTCTCATCAATATTTCCCCTTTGCCAAAAGACCAGCCAAAGGAAATAAGAAAATTCAAGAATGTGCTTGAAGAGCATGGAAAAATAGAAGAAAAACCCATATTAAAAAAAGCAACAAAGTATTTTGTAGGGGTTTTTTGGTTGTTGGTTTGGTGGTGTTTTTTGTTGTTGTTTTTTTTTTTTCTTTTTTCTTTTTTAATTTGTTGGGTTATTTTGTTCTGTTTTTGTTTGCCTGGTTTGTTTTTTCAAATGAGATCATGGAAAAGAATAGCTGCTTAAGGATGTCCTCAGTCTCCCTACCGACATTACTTTAGAGATGAAATCACAAATTGTATTCACACCTTGTCATCTGCTATTCAAAATTTGGTTTCAGATCTACACTGTTGCTTCCCAACGTTTTTCAATTTAATCCATGTTCATTTCCTTTATTTTCATGGGCTGTCCAAAATGTTCTTGAGCTTTAGGATCTCCCATGTGTTCTCACTCCATTACTTTGGCAAGTAACCTCAAATTAGCACATAGAGAGAGATGTTAATATTATGGAACCTACAGACATAAATTTTCACTTTAAGATAAATCTACAGATCCAAAGATTAAATTTTACTTCATCATTATAATTTACTTTACACAAAACTGAAACCCCACCCCCATTAAGATAAAAATACTATTATCCCAATAATAGTATAATACTAATAATAAAATTAAGATTGAATTAGTAGATATTACCTACCACATAAATATTCTACAATTCTCTTGCTGGTTCCATATATATTCGTTAATTTTTTTTTTTTTTAAGTATGCATGGGTAACACAGAGCTTTACTTGGAAAATGTAGAAGAAGAAAGCAATCATAGCTTTAAAAAATATTTATTTTAATAGATTTTTTGCATGAAAAATACTCAGAGTATTCCAATCTCACTATGATAAGACTTAGCATATTTTTCACTCTGTAAGGGAATCAGGGCTGTGTAATTTAAATCAAGAAAGTGTAACTTGAATAGAATACANAGTATCGTCTTCTGGGATTTCATCACTTTTCTAGTAAAATGAGACATTGAAATTGTTAGAACAGCTGTGTCTCTGATGTAACAATACACCCAGTTGCACCCAATTCTGTCACTCGTAGCTAGCATAATTGGATTGAATGCTAGGGTTGGGATTCAGAGCTGAAATGCAGACTCCCTACTCAGCCACAAACTTCCAGGAATATTGAAGGGAAGTCTTGGTTCTCTGACATCTTGCACAAAAAGATGACCCTATTTACACCTCAGTTATTCTTCTGAAATTCTCACAAATTCTCATCAATATTTCCCCTTTGCCAAAAGACCAGCCAAAGGAAATAAGAAAATTCAAGAATGTGCTTGAAGAGCATGGAAAAATAGAAGAAAAACCCATATTAAAAAAAGCAACAAAGTATTTTGTAGGGGTTTTTTGGTTGTTGGTTTGGTGGTGTTTTTTGTTGTTGTTTTTTTTTTTTCTTTTTTTTTTTTTAATTTTTTGGGTTATTTTGTTCTGTTTTTGTTTGCCTGGTTTGTTTTTTCAAATGAGATCATGGAAAAGAATAGCTGCTTAAGGATGTCCTCAGTCTCCCTACCGACATTACTTTAGAGATGAAATCACAAATTGTATTCACACCTTGTCATCTGCTATTCAAAATTTGGTTTCAGATCTACACTGTTGCTTCCCAACGTTTTTCAATTTAATCCATGTTCATTTCCTTTATTTTCATGGGCTGTCCAAAATGTTCTTGAGCTTTAGGATCTCCCATGTGTTCTCACTCCATTACTTTGGCAAGTAACCTCAAATTAGCACATAGAGAGAGATGTTAATATTATGGAACCTACAGACATAAATTTTCACTTTAAGATAAATCTACAGATCCAAAGATTAAATTTTACTTCATCATTATAATTTACTTTACACAAAACTGAAACCCCACCCCCATTAAGATAAAAATACTATTATCCCAATAATAGTATAATACTAATAATAAAATTAAGATTGAATTAGTAGATATTACCTACCACATAAATATTCTACAATTCTCTTGCTGGTTCCATATATATTCGTTAATTTTTTTTTTTTTTAAGTATGCATGGGTAACACAGAGCTTTACTTGGAAAATGTAGAAGAAGAAAGCAATCATAGCTTTAAAAAATATTTATTTTAATAGATTTTTTGCATGAAAAATACTCAGAGTATTCCAATCTCACTATGATAAGACTTAGCATATTTTTCACTCTGTCAGGGACTCAGGGCTGTGTAATTTAAATCAAGAAAGTGTAACTTGAATAGAATACAAGATTAACCATGTCAATACCTGTCCTACAATTATGTTAAACACCCATAAATGTGCATCCATCTACCTCTTATTAAACAAGACCAAAGTGTAAGAGGCAGTAATACTTTGGTTTACACATCTGTTCAAACACAGAAGATTTTTAGTATCTTTGGGAAAAAAGCCAAATATTGTAAACACATTGAAAGTCATAAAATTGCTTGTCTATGCAGAGGACCACATTTAATGTTAGAACTATTGTCAGCTGCATATAAATACACAAAAGGCATATTTAGTTCTGGAAGCACAGAATTGTAGGTACAATGACCCACACTGCCCCACCCAAAAGAACAATATCAAAATACCATCATATACGTACAAAGAGCATCTCTTCTTCTACTTATTTAAGTTGCTCAAAGGTGGGGATTTTTTTAACTCAAGGTGGAAAAAGTTACTGTAAAAAATTACCGCAAGAACTGCAGCAGCTAATTCCCGTGAAAGTCTGCAGCCATTGTGAGTTACTCCTGAAAAACTTCCCAGTTCCCTGGAGCAAAGGTAATGGGTTAGATGATACCCAGTTAGGCTGAAACACAACAACTGACTGCTGAACTGGTGAAAGTTTTAGAAAGCTGAACACCCAGCTCCCAAATCCAGGAACCTTTTTTTTTTTTTTTTAAAATAAACATCTTTTTAATAAACCTAAACCACTTTGATTTTCAGACGTCTCCATGAAGGTCAAGTCTGAGGTTTATTACTCCGAGCGATACAATGTATGACAGTGTATATTTAGAAGTAAGATTCGCAAAATGAGATGAAAATAGACTATCTTTCTATTAGCATTACCATCAAAAAAAGTGAGAACTTCAGTCAATATTCTAGTACTGTCAACATTTTACACTACTTTGCTTTCTTTTGAATTTGACTTCCTTTATTACACTCCTTAATTAATTCCTCTCATGGCCACTATTTTTTCAATTATCTATCAACATTTGCCCTCTAAATCACTGATCTCATAATGAAAATTTACTTTCAACAGCTTTCTATATTTTTCTGTTCCTCAAGCACTTTCCCTGACAAACTACTGTGTCCACACTCCTCGCTTCTACATGAAACGCCGTGTTGGCTGTATAGTGCTGGTCACGTTCGCACGAATTATCACACTTATCACATACATAAAATAATCTCACAAAGCAAGACTGAAATTAAGACAACTTGATTCAGCTAGGAGCCTCTGACTCTTGTTCTTCTATGGACACTAGCACATTTAATCTGTTTATATTACTGAATATCACACTCTTTATGAATCAATAAATCCTATGACCAAAAGACTGGAATAATAAAGGAAACAAAAATCCTGCACTGTATGCTATAACCTACAGTGTCTGCTCTATGTTAAAAGAATACTGACAGAAAGAATGACAGCAAGCAGGAAGGGCTTTACTAAATATTTAAATACATTAAACACAATACGCCTTTGCAGTGCATGTTATAAAATTTCTACTGATCAAAGTGGAAAAGTTTCACTTAAAGTTGACCACATACTTATTGGTCATCTGATAAATTAAGTTCATCTGTATTGAAATATCTGTAATACCATTATGCATTTCTGTTCTCAAAAACTTTCGGGGGAGGGTTAGGAGGTGCAGCAAAATAATTACATTGACATCTAAGATAAAAACTTTCAATTACTAAATGAAATATTTTTACTACTTTATTAAACTTTGTGCACTTCCATTTTGTCCAGAAAACCTTCACAGCAAGTTCAAAAGAAATGCACACTTTATTTACTTTCAAAGGCATACACATAAGACAAAGACCATGCAAGTGGTCTAGTAGAAGGCAGTGTTTTTTATTTTGGAAAATTAAATGAGAAAAAGTTACATTCCAGAAATACCCCAGTAAATGCAAAGAAACAGTAAATGAAAGTACAATAAAATGAAATTATGAAGTGCTATTGTGAACTAGGGAAAAACCCACAAAATTGTCTGTCTTAAACTTGTTTTCTTCTATTCCCCCTTGATCTACTACACATACCCTTGAAACACTTTTTATATATTGCAATGGGAAAGAAGGGGGATAATTAGGTTGTTGTGCAGAAAATGGTTTCTAAAGTATTCAGAAAACCCAGGGATTCTTACTACAACTGAAAAATACTTCAAAGAAAGCATTTATGGACACCTTTCATGTTCCATTTAGTCTATGATGGTTTCAATTCCTTCTTATGTTATGTCCATCTCTTACTCTTAAAAGTATATCTCAAGTCTCGGATACCAATAATGAGTTTTGACTTCTTTGAATTATGTATTACCTAAGAAGATGTAGCAATCAAGAGTCTAGAAAAATTGCATTATCTGCACATTTAGTGTCACACAACCCATTTAAGGGTAACACTCTTCAAGAATGAAGATAGGCATCAATCAAAACTTAAGTGTTACAATGCAGCAGTAACTTTTGCTTCAAGATTCCATCTTGAATCTACAACTTTTGGATCTGTTAGCTCTCTATGACAATCTGTCTCCCACTGCTTAGTTACAGCAGTTATTTAAAAACAGTATACATCTACTAAATCCAATTTTTGTCTGTCTTTGATAGTACAAAACTTCAGTATCTGTCCTTCCTATAACAGGCATAAAGAGTCAGCTCTATAGTCTGGAGCAATGAATGCTAGTCCATGTAAAAGCATCATCAGACATGACTGAGATGACTGGACACCTTAAGCCATATTAAGGATTAAGGATTACTGTAAGACATATAACTATCTTTCACCAAAAAGGTGATATTGAATCAATATAGTTATTACTACTGTTGAGAATGAGAGGAGATACTCAGCCTGTCTCAGAATTCAAAGCTTAAGGTAATTGCTTATTCCCGCAGAAGATTGTGGACTTGCACCCATCTTCTTTCACCTTCTCATCCTTCCATCAAAGAGTTGCAAAACCAAAGGCCATGCACATACATCATAATGAAAACTCCACTAACAAGCCTCAAAGAATGCCACATATTAACTCACTACATTGAAAAAACACAGCCAAAAACGGAATAGTGGAATGGTTAATTCCACTGCAAACTGAATCAGTAACCTCAATAAAGCAGCACTACAGGCCAATCTTTTGGGAACAATTACTTTAAAGCTCAGTATCCCCCCATCCTAGAAGAGCAAGGATAAAGACATGTTATCTCCCAAAAGCCTACTCTTTGTAAACAACTACCTAAATTTGTTGAATCTGAAAGCTGTGCAAACACACTGCAATCAGAGTTCCTACAACTGATAGAAAGTCTTTGTTTAAATAATCTACAAAATGTCAATGTAATACAAATAAGATAAAGCAGAGTTCTTAATGACACAACTTTTGTATTTACAGTATTCTCAACAGTACTTAAATCTGCACTGGAGAATACAAAGGGCATGTTTTTTCCTAGGCTGACAGCATGCTTAGTTTTCTCATTTACACCACATTGCAATAACATAAAGAGGGGTTTACCATTAATCCAGGTTTTACTACAAAGCATCTCGTTATTTCTCTGTCAAACACTGGCAATAGTGCCAAATGTCTGTCATCCAATTCAGAGGATTAAGTCTTCCTTTAGAGTGCAATTCTTGTACAAATTTATAAAAATACAGATAAAGTTTCTTAGAGCTGGTCACAGTCTATATTTTGGCCTGAATTCATGCCGCAGAGGTTGAATATGACAGCTGGCAGGAAGCTAAGGGGAGAATACATCCTCCCCCTTTTCAGTCACCACATTTCTGTTGCCATAGTGATTAATCCTCAATTGAATGGCTGTCTTTGTACATTTCTTTTCAATAAAACTTTTAAGTAAACTTAAGTTGAAAACATTCAGCTGATTGAAAAAAAGACTCCACATCTTCAACAGGTACAGTACAAGTTCTTGTGACTAATACTTTTCCACATATTAAAAAGTGCAAATTAGCTCTAACGTGGGACATCATCAGTTTTTCAAATTACTTAGTATGTCCTGTTCCCATCTTCTGTCTTGCTTGTGAAACCTCTAAGCATTCTCCAAAGACTTCCCCACGCTCACACAGCCTCCCCACCACACTGGCTTCCTGTTGAAGAAAGACTACACAAATTCAGCTGTATAAGAACTAGAGAAAGCCTATCCCAGACTTCCATACTGTGCAAAATATTTAATGCAAGCTGTTTCTGCCAATTAACACAGAAATTAATTAGGAAATTCATTAAGGAATGCAGTCATTTAATTCAGAATAGACTAGAAACATTATAAGAAGATATTTACATCTTGCCTCTGGGAGGTTTCTCTTTCTTAGGGTAGCTAAGAAAAAGTTTCACAAGTAATAGTGCAAGTTATCAAAAAACTTAAGCCAGTAAAAAGCTTCTGCACTGAAAATCAGTTAGGTTGCTTTGGAACCTGGAGCCGACCAGGAAAAAAAAAAAACCACGAAAATCAAAATCTCTAAAAATACTCAGTAGATAACTAAGGCCTTACAGAGTTTGTTAACACTTCCATTTTCCCCCCAAAATTAATGTCAGAATAATTTTGAGCAAAGCATCACATGAATTACTCAAGACTTCCTTTTTCTCTGAAAGGCTGAACTGTAGGTCTGCTCTGAAAATTATAGTCTGGCTTTGCAAGTCCACCATGTACACTCTACAAGTTCACTTCACATGTTTGCTTTAAAAAGCTTTTGTTTTCCATATGTTTCTTTCTGTGGTTACAAAAGATAATTCTTTTTGGTTTTCATCTATGTTCTTAACGTATAGTGATGTGGTAATAGAGACAGGAATCTTCCGTTTGGTTTAATGAAAACATAATGAATGTTTAATAAGTCTATCTGCACAAGACTTGAATTTCAACTCAAGTGCAGAACACAGAGTTCTCAATGTCATCAAGTCAGGCTAAACACAACAAAATAATCCAGGAAAAAACAAGTTACTTATTCCAGTAGACTAACTTCCAATATAATCTTCTTCCTTCACACTTGTATACAACAGACTGTAAAACCCTCCCTATGAATAGTCTTCAGTAAAGCAGCACATCAAGTGTGTTTTGTTGTCATGCAACAGCTCTCAGTTTTTACTGGAGTGGCTATGTGCCACACTGAATGACACGCATTTTCTACCTCAAAGTGTTTACAATAGTACAGCCTGGTGCGATTCTCCCTGCATCATGGCATCACAAATAGAAATGAAACTCATGCTTTAACACTCATGACTTCTTAGGAAAGATTATGAGTAGCATGAGATCTCAGACTGCACAGAGACACACCTGACAACTCTCTGTGACACTTACGTTCTGGGACACGCAAGTGAAGTTTGTAACTATGAAGGAAGATGAGATGTATTATTAACCTATTATACAGCGTAATCCGTATCTCCAAAATTTCTTCACAAACAGCTGTCTGCCACACTTCTGCATGGAAGAGAAATCCCCAGCTTTGTTTTGATTACCAAGACTCTAAACACCTTCAAGTATTACCACATCAGTTCCCTCCACATAAGCAGCACTATGAGAAACATCAACTTTTTGAGGGAAGATTATCGTATTGTTCTGTAGTGTATCAAAAGAAGTGTGGCTACAAGTGAAGGCAGGTGATTCTGTCCCTCTGCTCTTAGCGCAGAGGAAGGCCACAAAAATGACTGGAGGGATGGAACACCTCTCCTATCAGGAAAGGCTAAGAGACTTTGGGTTACTTAGCCTGGAGAAGAGAAGACTCTGGAGAGAACTTACCACGACCCTTCAATACTTAACAGGTGTCTGTAAGAAAGATGAAGAAAGGCTTTTTTAGCAGAGCCTGGTTTTAATCTCGATTAGACATAAGGAAGAAGGCTTTTTTACAGTCAAGATCGTTAAACACTGCAGCTGGTTGTCCAGAGAGATGGTGGGTGCCCCATCCCTGGAAACTCTGAAGGTCAGGTTGGATACAACTCTAAGCAACCTGATCTAGTTGAAGATGTCCCTGCCCATTGCAGGGAGTTTGAACTAGATGAACTTTAAGACTATAACTATATTCTATAGTTCTCATGTATTTCCTTCTCAAAATCTGCAGCAATCCAATACTGACAGCTGTGGGCAATGATCAGAATACAGATAATCTTCAGACAAAGGATAATTACCTTCAATTCAGGAACTATTGGTATTACAATATTTTATTATAATTCTAATTCTAAGCTTTCTACATTCAAGGCCATACCCGTGCCATGTCTGTCAAAAAACCCCAGTTAATCTTAGTCTTTTAGGTACTTCCCTCATCATACTTGCAAAATAAACCATAAATGAATCTCCACTGCTGTAGATGACTATTTACGAAAGCCCATTCTATAACCTGACAATGTCTTTCTGCACTGAGAATGCTGCTCCAACTCACCTAACAGCTAGAGCATCTTCTTCTATTTTTACACAATTCCATGGACTCCTGTGATTAAAGGAACATGTTCCACAATTCATTTTCCTTTCTTCAGGATCATGTAACAAAATACCATTCCACATATGTTTGCTACTACTATTGTCATACACAAACTTTCTTTAATTTAGATGCTGGAAAGCATTTATTTTGACTAATGATATTCAATCAAACTATGGTTTATTCTCTTGCTTGTACAGTTAATGCATAGTTTATACTGTTACATTTATTACTTCTGGATTTTATCTCACCTTTCATAGCTGCTAAGTACTGAGAGAGCTCTCATGATGTTCTGGTTTTGTTTCTTGATGGCATACTTTATATTCTGGTTGCTGTTACCAAACTGTGTTTTCCAGAGTCATACACTACTTACAGAAATACAGACTAAACAAGAACTCGGTACTGTAAATGTGAACATTCTAGCTAAGCTAGTCAGTTGGGAAAATTCCTTTAAAACCATATATAGACAAAATGACTGCACTCCCCATCACCTCTGGGGAAAGGAAGTGTAAAGGGCTATGCAGTCTTGAATCCAGGGCTATTATGAAACCTGGAGAACAACACAAGCAAGAAAAAAGAAATAGTAGTGAGATATATTTCTCATAAGAACAATCAAAATTTTGTTTCCTTAAGCCTTTTTAAAGGTATAGAGCAATAGCAGATTAAAATAACATGTTCTACCTATTCAGAGAAAAGGCAGCTAGTATGTATCAATATTAGGCACAGGTAAAATTAAGGATAGACTGAATACTTATTACTGGATTTTTAAAAAAGCTTGATTGAAGCCTATAGTTTAAAAGGTTAAGAGAGGCTTGACTAAGAGTTATACTAGTGCCAATTGTGCAGATCTAACACGGGCCATCTAAACTCAAGGAAACAAAGTATCACCAAGATGAAATCCAAGGTAAGAAAAGATGTTCAAGTCTTACACTTTTTTTATAACCGATTCAAATACAAGTTTGTTAGTTACTCATGTTCTTAAGATGTTCTACATACCTTCAGTTATCCTCTGAGGAACAAGACTTGCTGCCTCCTATCCCTTCTAACTTGGCTCTCAACGATCTTTGTCCTATGCAAACTCTCTCACTTTCAAAGAAAAGATCTCACAGGTTTTGCAGCCTGCTCCAGCTTTAAGCAGTTACTACAACTTAAGCAACATTAGTCTCCATGATTCAACAACAAATGAAGCACTAATAAACTTAATTTATACTTTTATCTACTATGGGTAGACAACCAGGAAGAAGACATTGTTTTACAGTCCCTCCCAGCAACTTATTTTTTCTGTTACTCGAACTCACGTAATTTCCATAAATTGGCTACTGAAACTGAAGACTTTAACCTAGGTTCTAAAAGTTCAAGAGAAGTAGTGAATCCAAAATGTGATTAGATGGCTAGTCAATAGCAAAAAATCAACATGTCAAAGTTCTTACACGGGGTTTCCTTTATTAATTACTTTAGCTTATTATAACATTGATTAATATCCCTGTCATTTCAGATTTCTATGTAAGCATGAAACAAAAATGTCAGTCTTCCACCAAGATTTGTAGGTATTTGTATTTCCCAATTTACAACTCCTCCAATTCAACAGATTACTTCTAGTTTTTCAAAATTCTTGAATTCCTTCCACAGAGATGTAAGTCACTGCTTGAAAAATGCATTTAAAATTTATTAAGTCAGAAATGTATTATTACAGACTGCTTACTGAGTGAAATTGTAAAGCAAGAAGACAGAGTTGGTATAGGTAAAATGAACAGTACAAAGGACATTATTCTTTTTTGTCCTTAGCAGACCTATCTATGAAATGAAAATAACCTCTTGATCACTTCTACTTAGAAATAAAACAATTCAATTAAGTGTGCTTAAGAAGGGACAAAAATATTACGAGAGCATAAATATTACTCAGGTGCCTTCATTATGCTATTACATAAAGCTTCAACCTAAATACACTGTAACAAAAGCTTCTAATTAAGAATCTAATATCACTGATACTCAGAGCCAACAGAAAGAGCTACACAACAGTTCCTGAGAAACTGTTAGACCAATAACACTTGAAAACTACATCAATAAGAAATTTCAGCTGACAAAACTTTGTTTTTCTTTCAATAACTATCAGTTTCAAATTAACATTCCAACATTCAAACCTGTGATTTTATTTACTTAAAACAATGATGGAAATTTAAATGACTCAGCTGTATTTTTAATATTACACATGATACTACTTTAATCCACTGAAAAAGGTTTTTATTAAGTACCACTATTTTATGATAAAACAAGTAGATGCTCAGACAGTGAACATCCTAACTTCAATTGATGGCAAATAAGTGAAAAATGATCAGCAAAGCCTGATGGCCAGAAGCACAACAATGACCATGCTTTTTCACAAAATGTCTTCTAAGGAAATATAAAGTAATGAAGAAAGAAAAACAGTAGCAGTAAAATTCTAAGTAGAGAACCTTTCAAAGTTGTCTATGAAGCTCTCTTTTTAAGCAGGGCACAAGAAGTTCAATATGCCACATTTAAGAATAGGCAGTCACCTAGATTTTATTTCTACATTAGTGCCTTTACGTAAATGAATAACAGGAAGTGAAGAAAGAGCCTTCTTCATAATTTTTGATGTACTGACCAACAAGGTAATCAAAAGAAGTTAATTTGCAATACTTGCAGTCACACAACTCTACATAACAAGCTCTAAGTTACATGAACACCATAAACTAGTTTTGAACAGAGGTGGATCAACAGACATTTAGTCAAAGTATTCTCTTCAAAGTTTTCTTTCATTTTTATTTGGTTTTAATAATGTTGTTAGCCACTGCCAATTAATAAGTACCTTCCTACAGTACTCTTGAGTATTTCTGACCAACTTTTCTGCTAATGAGGGACATTCTAATGCAAATGTGTGAAAAGGCCTTACTTTTACTGGTTTGCCTGGTTTGATCTTCTCAGTATAAAAATTCTTGGCAACTCTGCTAATGACTTAATTAAATACAGTACAACAACAGCACTGGAAGAAACTCTTCTAGCCACTACGGATGTTCAACACCCCAGAACAACACAGTCGTATGTCTACAATTTCTGTAATGATTGCTAACATGTCTGTAAAGACTAAGCTGCACATTCACCAATTACTTATTCTGTGCTTGTGGTTTATCTTAAAAATCAGTCCAGGAAACTGCAAATGTTTATTACAAGGCAAACAACAAAGTAGCCAGACAATCAGAGTAGATTAAAAACACTGTGTAATAAGAACAAAAATCTGGAAGCTGTACCTGAATTTATTCCAGATTTGTGTGTAGTGCAAATGCAATTAAACAAGCTACAGGACCAACAAAAGCAGAAAACATATCTGTCGCTGCAAATAAGCACTCCCAGGAAACTCTAGTTCTATGTTTAAGATGTTAAACATAGACAATTTGATTCAACTGTAGCAACTGCATCTGTTCACCTCCCCAAGAGAGCCTGCGAACTGATTTATGTTCAAATTTCGATGCTACAGGGGTTCCAGAATGTACTGTGGCAACTGGATTTTTGTTAGCTGGATCCAGGACAAACTGAAGATTTTTTCAAGGCTCAAATCAAAAAAACAAAGCAGAGAATTTGATTTCAAAAACCCAATCTTTAATCTTACCACTTCTCTCATAGAAAAATCCCACAGAGGGTGCTGTGCTGTTTAATTCCCTACTCTTTCAAAGCTGGCTAATGTAAAATCCACCTCAAAAAAACAAAGTAATTTATTAGACCTCCAACTGAGCATTCTCTTCCTCCCATTCTCAGTATCTTTGATCATTCATGGTGGCCATTAACAGAAAAACAAGTTTTTTAGAGCTTTTTAAGATGAAAAATGAGGATAAAAAAAAGTTAAAACGACATTTCCAAAATTTTCTCTTTACCTTGGCACTACAGACAGCTACATTAGCAGGGAGCTGGGAAAACTGCTTCAACTCAAATACGTCTCGCACTGCCCACCGGCTCAAGCGATTTTCAGCCTTGCTGGATCCAACCACGTTCTGATTTGAATGAATATATGCCACTTCTTGAACACCATCTGATACATTACGAGAAAAATACAATCAAAGATGTGGGTTATTCTAAAACTCTGAAGGTACACATTTGCACTGAAGGATATTGTGATTTAAAAAAAAAAATTACTATAAAGTTGTTAAATTTGTTATGATGTCACTTACCACCAAGTTCCTCAGTTCTGTGAAATTAACAACAATCATTAGACTTATCTGGATCTATCCAGACAGTTACATACTACTTCAATTTCAGTGTGGTTATTTTCAGATGGACAAAGACATTTCAAAGCTTCTATGGCTTAATGGCTGCAACATCAATGGTTAAAATTAAGTCTTTAGGAATCAAGTCTTCTACATGATGTTTAAATCTCACACATCACTTTCTTTTTCTGTACATTTTATTTAACAGCCCTGTCAAGACTCTTAAGATTTTACAGTTCAAATATTTAGTGTGTGACTTATTAAATCTTCAATCCCAGCACATTTCAAGGGATGTTAAGAGTTTAACCAAGAATTACAAAGCAGACTGTCACCCCAGAAGACAGAAAAGTAAGACTAATACATAAAGAGAGAGATACAGAAAGATATTACTAAATAATAACCTAGAAGAGCATTTATTACATCTTGTTACAAAAAAATACGTACAGTAAGAAGAACTTAAAACATGCTGACAATTAAACATATGTTATTACTTTAGTTGAAATAAAACCAAACAAATTCAGTTAATAGTTACCTAAATATTTGTCCATTGATTCCATTTTTTGCTCTTGGTGCTCAAATATAGTTTTACTTCCATGAGTTCTATGCATAGCATAATTGCTAGACTTCATTTGTGCAACAGAGGTGTCTTGAATAGGACACAGCATTTTAGACCCAAACTGAACTCTGCCTCTCTGTCGTTTACACTTAAAACTTTGCTTTCTGATATGAATTTTCTCAACTGGAAAGTTATCTTCAGAGGATGAGAATTCATCTATATTCTGAGAACCACTTTCCTTTCCTTTTCTATTGGGCTTCTTTGCTTGTAGTAGAGATTTGGAGACATTATCCAGTTCATTGTTAAGGGCACATCCCTCCTTCCACTTTGGAAAGTTCAAAGTTCCTAGCTTTCTTGATTCAGAATTATGGGAAAGTTCAATATCATCAGACTCATCACTTACGTCACTTGCTCCTTTCAAATCTGTGTCATTCTTGATGTCTTCAAAAGACATGGCATTGCTGAAATTTGACTCAGTACTGTGGAATCCAAATTCTCTACTGTTTCCCTTAAATATAAATCCAACTTTTTCTTTTGCTAAGTCTTCACAATTTTCAGATGTTGACCTGGGTATGTCAACTTCTTTAGTAAGCACTGGTTGCTGGCATACTTGAACTTGGGTAGGAAAGATGACATCATCATCTTCTTCAGAACTACTTTCCGTTTCCATGACTATATCACGTTGCTTTGAAACACCTTGTTCCTCATTTTTTCTGTCTCTTTCCTCCTCAGAGCCTGATAAACCAAGCCAGTCTGTACTATGCATATCTTGTTTATCAGTTCCATTTGGTGACAGAACAGCTTTCCCATGATCCAAAAGAGGCACACTGGTTTGACATTTCTGAAAATCACCATGCTTGCTATTTACATTTTTTCTTATAGTGTGATCATCAGAACTTGAATGATGAGAGTTATAATTATCATCCCCTTCTTCGGTAGTTTCAATTTCTCTCTGCAACAATTTAGAGAATCCACACTGCATTAAGGAAAGCTGTCCTTTTGTTACTACGAAATTATTTCCATTGCTTGGCTTCCTTCTGTCACATTTTTTCACAGGACTCTCCAGAATATCATCATCACTGAAGTCATCCCAAAAATCTGTTTCTTCTCTTTTTAATTGTGCCTGAATGCTTTGGGGATCTCCGTCTTCTTTACAGTCTGGTTGTTCATACTAAAAAAAAAAAAAATTTAAGCAAAGTTATTTAACTTTAATAGTATACACAACACATCTAACTCCAAAGCAGTGTAAAAAAAGTGGATTTTCACTATGTTACTCAAGCAAAAAATACATAAAATAGTGTTAAAAGATGCAAAATAATTCAAAATGAGAAATTATTGAAGTCTCTGGCAGTAGAAAATTTTAGTAGAACAACACTGAAAATAACGAATAGTATTATGTACTTGAGACAATATATGCTGCACACTGCTAAAACAACTTACGCCTTCTCAATCTACATCCATATTTTTCAAGTTTATACTAATCTTATTGCTACTTTTCATCTTTCAAGGGTAGGTTGGAAGAGGACTTCATGATTCAAACCTTAATATCATGTGTAATGACAGTCATAAAAAAATAAATCTCAGTGCAGTGGTAAACTTCCTTGTATACAGGGGCTAACACTGAAAGAGTAATGAGTACCTAACATTCCACTCTAATATTCATCGAGGCCTACTGTAATCAAACAAAATTATGCCCAAGCAACCTTAAAACATTTTTAAGATACTGAAGTCCAGAACACAGCTCCAAGACTGCATACTACTGAGATACGAATTATGACAACATGTAAATGGAAGGTCAGAACAGTAAACACTAAACTGTTGTACACAAAGAGACATTTTAAAATTAGTATATTAATCCTGATATAATTCTGCTCATTAAAAAGCACTTAACATAAGCTTAAAAAGTTACTGTTTGTCAACAAGTCATATGTAAGATCATGACCATCCAGTGACTTATTATCAATATGATATTAAGATCAATGTAAGGGCATATATTAAGTACTGACATTTACTCACAGAAATCTCCAACAGGCATAAGAGATAGTGGCTCATTTGTAGTATTATTCAGTGTGATCTAATCTAATGATAACTTTACTCTTATAGGCCACTTTATAGACCTAACTGCTTGCTTCACAAAGTACCTGAACACAGCGCTCAGTCAAAAACATGCCTACAGATGCAATGCTCCTATTAAAACTAACCTTTGCAGGAAAAAATAAAAAAATATGATCTTATTCCAAAAAGAAACCATTAGATAACTACATACATTAAAAATAAAGAAGATAGTATTGAACAGACCAATGGTTTGGTGGGCATCACTGTCTGATTGGCTGACTACAACAACTAAATAGCCCAGGTCTTCTAGAGTTACACAAAACCTGAAGCTTTCAATCATCTAAACCAACTATACTCCTTTCCACAGTTCCCCAAACAAAATCTTCTAAACAACGGGGTAAAAGTATTATCAGCCTAATGACATATTGCCCACATTTGTCACTGCAACACTGGGAACTAGAGGCCTGTCATGCTCTGGTCTACAAGCCCACAAAGACATCTCACCTTTTCTGAGCTGCATGAATGATTCTCTTCTGTCAGCCACGTAGTTGCTGTCATGACTCCTGCTTCTACCTGCCCTTCCCTCTAAAACAATCAAATATGTTAACATAAGGAGATACAGGTTTTATTCCCTACAAAGGCAAGCACAGGCAACAAAAGTTTCCTTCTCTCTACAGAAGTGTAAGCACCAGAAGTACAATCAGCAAGGTCCAGACTAAATTCCTAGCAGAGAAAAAATAGCAAAATAAAGGGAAGGATGGCAAGAAGAAGAAACATGGAACAAAGCTGCAGCAAATTTGAAGATGCAAGCTAGCTGCAGCAAACACGCTGCATACAAAACGGTATAGTATTGCATATACTTACTTAGTTTACACTATACACTTTAGAATTAGGCCAACAGTCTCTTTAAAGTAACTAAGAAATTAATTTTAAAATATGAAATCTCAGTTTTTTACTTGCACCCTATAACACTTCAAAATACGGCATGATAAAATACATTTTTTTAAAACAGTTAATGACAGTGCAAAAAGTACTCTGAAGAGGTTACTGTGACCATAAAAATATTTTTACGATCCGAATTCCAGCTTAAAAGGTCAGTCTGAGTTACTGATGAATAAAAGGTATCTGAGCACAAAGCTGCGTGAAAGTATAAAAAATAAGTTATATAGTTTTTATTTAAAAAAGACATATATTGGAAATTTATAAAAATAATAAACCAAGCTTTTTCCATTCTTGGATTTAAAGAAATTTATCTGGTCTGTATGAGCATGAGAAATTAGCATGTCTATTTCATTCAAGGCACTGCACAGACAAATATTAAGTTTTACCATTTTGTTTTATAGTGTTTCCATTAAAAATGATGACCAAGAAGTCTCATGAGGAAAGGAAAAACGTAAAACTAACACCCAAAAGTAAAATGGTAATACTTCACACCTCCAGGATGTCTTTGGTAAGACAGGACCCATGAGTCCTAAGTTTGAAAAGGTTATGAATCCCAAAAAGCTCTCCTTGATGTTCCTTTGATCCTTGCACTGCCTCGAAATACCGCCTAGCATTTTCAGTTCCAATCACTGCACAGTGAAGTTGCTAAAACAGAACAACACAAGAAGTTTCAGAAGTGTTTGCTACAACAACACGTCAGAAATTCCCGGCACCCGCATTACATACACAGCTTTAGCTGGACCCAGCAGAAACTCCTTAGAGAGAATATTTTGTTTTAATTTCCCCGACAGATGTTGGTATAATAGATTGTGGTATAATATGAACCTGCTTGGCTTTATTGAATTAAAAAAGACTTCTACTGCATTGTTGCCTATTATCAGACACCCATCATACATATTACTGGCACTCCTCTGCATCTTGACAGCTCAGCTTCCATTTTACTAAATTATTAGCATTTTTTTCACCTTCCTTTGCACTGTATGTTTACTTGCTAAGGGAAAGCAATCCAAGTATAGCCAAAAAACCCCCAACCCTCAGACTTATAATTACTCTGTTTATTGCTGCTTATTCAATTTGAAAACTATGAGCCAATTAAAAAAAAAAAGAAAAAAAGAAAAATATTTATACGTCCTTTCAAGACTTATACCTGGAAATATTTGGAAATACAAACAGACAATATCAAGGTCATCTTTTTTTACAAGATCACCAACTCCAAAGATCTCTGCAAAGCAGGCTCCCCTCCGTTAGGATTTTAATGAATACAGTTGGCTGTAATCCACTATTGCTCATTTTGTTAGCTTTTCTGAGACTTCTCCTATTGATAGTTGCTGTTGAAAGAAATTCTCAAAAGTACTTTGCGCAAGAGACACTTTGGAACAGGATCGTCTCCAAGCTTTTCCGTGAATGTGCAAGTAAAGAATAAACAAATTTTAAGGGGTTTTTTTGCAATAAACACTCTTTTAAACCTTACTAATGTCCATAGAGCAGTACAATTTGTGCTTGTGATGTGTTAAAAAACTAAACTACTAGCTTTTATGTTTTTAGACCACTGTCTGTCAATTATTGTTTTAGGACTAACCATGTGTTATATTTACCTTGCCTCTCTAGCATATTATTTCAACTACTAAAACATCTTAATTCTGAGTGTCTGATACACAATCTCTGGAAATTTTCCAACTACCTGTTCAGCCTATCACCTACTCCTTTTAATTTTTCCTTACGTTTCCTCTTTCTTACTTAGATCATTTTATCAAAATTAACAGAACTCTAATGGCTTTTTAGGTTCTACAAAACACTGACTTTAAGTGAGCTAAAAGTCACTGTTACACTTCAAAAGTAGCATTTTAAAGCAAACCATACACATTACTTAACAGCAGCTCAAGACTTGATCTTCCTGAGGATAAATTCCTTTTATGACTACCTGCTCTGTGAATTTAGATGATCTTAGAACCTTATCCTTATTTGTCACTTATTCAGATCTTAGGAGAATGATGACAATCTCTTTACTGCTGCATTTCCCACTCATTCAGCCTCCAACTTCCTCCTTGTAAATAACCCAGCTACAAGTGCTTGTCACGGAAGATTCATTAATAACTTTTCATTTTTATGGACAAAATTTCAAATTATTAGGTTAATTTCTCAAGTCTAATGAAGTTTTCTTTAAAATATAGTATCATTCTCCCACTGAGGTGACCTACTTTTATCTTTTCTATGCAATGCGTCCTTCGGGACAACTATATGCCAATGGTTTTCTTCCTTGCTCCAAGTTTACATGCCTGTAATACCAGAACTCGAAAAATCAATCATCTCATTTCTTAACTTGCACCTTTTGTTGAGAAAAACCATGTTCATATTTCTTCTAGTTTCTTATTATTCTGTAGCCTTCTCTTTGCTGAACATGTTTGAGTTCACTTATTTTTTGTTTCAATTCTGACCTCATCAGAAAACAGTTCCCAGATTACATGTTCATCAAATCACACACTTTTCCTGATCTTAGGTACTTAAGCCTGTCGTGGTTTAGGAATGATATTCCCCAATTTAGTGTTCCCACTGAAACATTACAAATCACACACCACTTGGCA
Source organism: Platysteira castanea (assembly GCA_013397175.1). Lineage (NCBI taxonomy): Eukaryota > Metazoa > Chordata > Aves > Passeriformes > Platysteira > Platysteira castanea. The sequence continues at coordinate 173,592 of VYXC01013184.1, forward strand.
ACTCTTTCTACCCCCTCCCCCTGCACCAGGGTGAAGAAGAGAACTGGAGGCTCAGGGTGAAGATGAGAGGTTGGGAGAAGAACAATTTACCAGACACAGAAATGAAGTAAGAAACAAAGAGTAACAGCAACAATATGAATAAAAAAAGTGTACAACAGAGGTGAACGATTCGTACAGAACTGTTCACCATTTGGAAACCCCTGACAATACCCAACCTCTCCCTCCACTACACTACATGACCCAGAGGAGACCACTTCCCCCATTCTCAAAAAATAATGGGAGGTGGTATAGAATAACTTTCAGGCACCGGCCATGCCCCCTTCTGGCTACTGCAAAAATTACCCCTGTCGTGGCTGTAACCAGGACAAAGCCTATCAATGCAAGTCGAAAAATCTAGAGTGCAACTGATCCAGGCTAAGCGTTCCAGCCAGCAGCATCACTTCTCATCTTCATAATAGAACCAACGATGCTTCCTTATCCTCTTATAAGCAAGTTTTCAGAATCAGGGAAGTTGCAATGCCTCTTGCTTTTCTTCTACAGGACCAGCAAGACTTCTGCTTTACTTTCTCCAGACTTTCATGAGAAAAAGTTGCCTGAATCAGACTGCTGCGATACTAAACTACAACTATCACAGTTGTACTTTACAAGTCTTCAAATAAAAACAGTTCTCTGTATAATCTGAATAAGGTACATTGCATAATTAAACTGTCAATAATTACAGAAAAACTTGAATACAAATATAATTCTGTTCCATTCTTTGACAATTGCTAAACGAAACACCTTTGCTTAGTAAGTTAACATCATATACCATAAACTCAGGGTAAACTATGATTTTACTATAGGCTAGATCAGCTTTCAGGCCCTGAAACTGCTAGGAAGAGCTCCCCATTTAAACAGTTTGTGAACTTTACCTGTTTATAAACTTGTCGCAAGTACATCATCTCTTCCACAGTTCCCAAGGATATCAGTCTAAACACTTTAACAGCTCTGTATTGGCCAATTCTATAAGCTCTGCAAGGACACAGTACATTAAAACATTTTAAGAAATGAGAGCTCTTAGGGCTAGTAATAAACAATAAATGAACTAAATCTGTAAAAGCATTCTAATAAAACAGGAGTATCCTAAATCATGCATGTTGATTGGGTTGCTTTCCTTACTTTTGCAAATTTTCCTCAGTAATTCATTTCCTTTTCCTTTACCTTTAGTATTTAATATTTCTCCCCAGGCCTTTCCAGTTTAAAAAGCTTACTCCTCATTTTACGTCACAAGAACTGTCTCCTATCTCTCCAGAAAACACATCTTTCACTCTGCTTATCTCAGATTTGTTTGGGTTTTTTTTTTTTTCCCCTCTGTGTCTCCACCTATTTTTTCTCAATGTTCTCTTATTATACAGGAATTAACTCATGGATTACTTGGAGCAGTCTGTTCTTTCCTAACTTTATAAATCACTTTACAAGACACAACATCACAAAACATCACAAAACCAGCTAATGAACTGGCAGTGTTCTATTCAAATGGTAAATTCTGAGACTTCCAATAGAATCTGTTCCACAAAATTCACGGGAGACTAAAACAATTCATAGTAAAATGATCTTACAAAGATTCTTTAAAGATAGTCCCCAATACATGTTTCTTACATGTTTCTCTAGAACAGGTGCACATAAACACATCCTAGAAATGAGAAAGACCCTTAAAACAGAATTACATTAAGTGAGATAACAGAAACAAGTTTATTTCTGCTCATGAAAATATATAAATCTACTGAATTTTGAAGGTTTTCAATATTCCTTACTTCAGTAACTCAAAGGTCTGCCTTGGATTCCTAGGGAAATATCCTACCGTCAAAAAGCCTTGAAATAAAAATCATATTACTGGAAATACTCCAACACCGTAACATCATAGATAGATGTGAGTACTAAAAAGACACTAATCTCCTCAATGGTGAAGCAAAAGAGAACATAAAGAGCCCTTGTGTTTTAGGGTTTTGGAATTCAAAACATCATTTGAACTAGGGTCTACTACAATGTACTCTGTCATGAAAAATACAAGAAAAATGTCATCTACACACACATATTCTAGAAATCACAAGAAGTTATAGTAACCATGGGGAGTTTTTTGTTGAGTTGGGGTTTTTTTGCCCACTGCCACAAAAAAGAAATAAAGGAAAATAAGTTGTAAAAATTAGGGTTTTAATAATCACATCAAAGCTAAAAACTAATTTAGCTGGACCTTTCCTATTGCTTTGTGGATGAATCAGACTATGTAAAAAATTTCTTACTTGAGGAAAAGTTTCAGTTGGACAATCAGATTACAGAATGAAAAGAAGAACACAACATTGATCAAATTCTGTATTTTGAGAGTGTACCTGTCAATTGCTTGAAGATCATTTGCTGGATTCCATGTAGGATCAAAGAGTATAACAACATTGGCACCAACAAAATTAAGACCCAGTCCACCAGCCCTAAAAACATAGAAATGAAAAAAGAGAACTATATGATAGTAAGAAAAACACTGAAAGTAGATTGTTCTGTATTAGGTCCACATTGGCATACCTTTCCCCAACATAAAGAAAAGAACACATTAAAGATCTGAAAACAGTGCAGTTCAGCTTTGCATTACTGTTGTACTAATAGCCACCAAGTACTCAAATAACCACTGCTATAAAATGCAGTTCTCTCATGTAAATATCACGATTGTTACAGACTGTATGAATAGCTGAGTCCTAACCAAATACTATCAACTGAGTAAAAATCCCTGTTGCTACTTCACTCCTATTAAGTCCTACACAGGCCAACTCCCTCAAATACTATAATGAAATTCGTAACCAGTTTTATGCCAGTTAACATTATGGAAGCAGGAAAATTACAGGTGAAATTTTACCTCCTCTAATCCCAGTACATAGTTTTTGAAAATAATGCTATGCAGCTTTCACTAAAATGGTCACAATCTCAGGTAAATCATACCTGTAAGTATTAACAACTGATACAAGTGTATTTGTACAGTTACAGAGTAACCAAGCTACTGAACACTAGAAAGACATATTGAAACAAACTACAAGTTACATTTTCTTACATTGTAGATACAAGACATATGTTAATTTCCTGAATGCTGTTGAACTCTCTTACAATTCTGATCCTATCTTCCGATTTTGTATTTCCATCAAGTCTTCGGTAATCTAGCCCAGATGCCATGCAGTACTGTTCCAGCACATCCAGCAACTGAGTGGAAAAATGAAGAAAAAAAGAAAAGAACAAGTAAGTATTTAATACTATCTTTTTAATTAAACATGATCACAGGGCCATGTTTATCAAATATATTTTCAGTACTCCACCCATTGCAAATGAGACTAAATCTTTGCCATTTTGGTATCAACAATCATGATCCTCTTTGGCTGTGATTCTACAGCAGTCAAGGTGATTAATGTTGGTCTGCTGTGGTCTCAGTCCATCATCCAACCCTGGCTGCCTGTTTCACCTCTAACTGTCACTCAATCCAACCCAATAAGCCGGCAGTCCATTGAAGCAGCTTCCTCTCACCTTACCAAGCTGCAATTACTTGAAATACAGTAAATGAGCACCACAGCCAGCACAGAGTGCACAGTCAGAGTTCAGCGGCATGGACTGAAAGAGGCTGCAGCAATCAGCAGTCAGTCTGGTACTGGACACCATAAAACATAGCCTAAGACACGTGAGTACTTTACTACTGCATCTAAACATTAAACTTGCATTCTTTCCTAAAGTCAAAAAAAGGAGGCATTTAAGAATCTGAACTACCATTCAAACTACTACTTCTTAAAATACTTTTTAGTCTTATCATTGCAAATATTTAAATAAAAAGCTCCAGTACTATAGAGCACACTATTTCAGGAAACCATTATTACCTAACAAGAAAATCAAGGAGCAAGTCCCTTAGTAGTAAAATGCACATATATCTCTTGCTCCAGTTAGACAGTCTTAAGTTCAAATCAAATGATGCATCAAGAATTGAAGTTTCATTGCTGATGATGATCAGAAGTCAGCAGAATGAGGAAACTTAACAACTTTCAGTGCTAACACAGTGGTTTATGATATTGCAGTCATACTGTGCTGTGACAGTGCTCTAACTCAAGACATACCAGCTGAACTCAGCTATCTGCACCTGAAGTAATAGAACTATTTCAAAAAGCTCTAGGGAAGGCAGAAGAGTGTTACACTTGTTTTGCCATCACCACTTTTACCATGAGGTAACAAAAGGTTTCAATATGCTTGTGGAGTACAGCACACTGTCCTCATAATTACTTCTCACAGTAGAAGCAACAAGGAAATGTGGTTGTCAAGGTGTCACTTCAGTGATTCACGCTTCAGAACTTACTGCTGTGGTTAACTGATAAAAGTCACACAGGGCTCACCTTTGTGGAAAAGGAGAAAAGAAGAACTTTATCCTTATTTTTTCGGAAGTGATTTAAAAGCTGCTGAAGGACCTGGAAATGAACCACAGCAAAAATGAAGACATTTTTATCTACAGGTCATCTCACATACACTTACTCATGTTTTCAACCTCCGAATAGGCTACACTGTACAAATTATTTGCAAAGCCAATAAGAGCTGTAACAAAAATCATTACTAACATAATAAATGTGCCAAAGGTAATGGAGATGCTGGACCTTTGCATTTTTCAAGTGATGCACATGGCAATCCTACTTCCTAATCAATGGAAAAGGTCATCAGACCACTAGGGGCTAAATTCAGAAGCTACCTGTGTCAGCGCACACACTGCAACAAAAGGTTACTTATGTCACACACTAGCTCAGATTCTGAGTTTCTGCATTTAAAAAATGCACGTATTTATCCTGAAAACTCCAAGGTCTGTTTAAACTTTCTGTCCTACATCTGAGTTCAGAGCTTCTTGGAACTTGTCTTCTTAAAATAATCAGTGAGATGTATGCCCCTCCCCACTCCCACTCTCATCTGTTGCTCTGTTTACAGTAGGATCCAGCTTCCCAGACTCTGCACAGACCTTGAAATGCCAATAATCCGCCCACACACAACGTTCTTCTGGTGGGGAAGCAAATAATCCAGAGCCTTGTGTATAATAGTGATACTGTTATTTTCAAAAGAAGCATATCCACATCTGGCAGTGGCAGCTCCAGAGCACTGTGCAGAAGCCATACACAATGGGAAAAGAGGAATTTTCTGTACCATGATTGTAGCTTTTTCCCACTGGGCAATAAATATTTTTGAAATTATATTTATTCACAGATAAATACATAAACTGTTAATCAAGAGTGATCTCACTAAAAGCCTAACAAACCTTTGACAATCAAATAATGATGAATGTTTATATTTTATCCAGTGTTACAATTCTGGACAATATCTAGAACATAAAATGGTAATTATAAGTCACTTATGAGCACCTTAGTAAATGTTAGCCAGCCTGTTACAAGTGAAAACAAGGTACAAATGACAGATTATTTTGCCTCATTTCATTGTACATGAACATATAAACTACAATTTATTTTACTGGGGATTTATTGGGGAAAAAAAATTCCACAACAGGTAATTTAACAAGAGCTATACTACTCACATTTGCATTTATTTAGCCACGTTAAGAAAAGAAATAGAAGTGACATTCTTTTAAACTAGAAGGAATTGGCTTCTGTGTTATTGTTGTTATTATTAAAGTACAGGTCAAATAATGAATTTCCTATAGGAGAATACAAAAATAAATCCACACAGTTTGCTTAAATAAAATAGATCAATTTCATCCCCATTGGGAATTTTAGGTATTCTGGAGTAAGAAACAACTCTAACAGGGAAAAGTAATGAATGCTTTCCCACCAAAGAGAAGTAAATTCTACATTTGCAGACCAGAATATTAACCTGTATGTTTTTAGTCCAAAACAGAAATACTTGATCATACTCAAGCAAAAGTTATACCTTTTTTGAAAGAGTCCATATGGATTTAAACATACGTCTCCCAACTGCTACACATTGTGAGCTGTCGGTATGTGATGAAATTTTATCTCTTGCTTTTCAGAGTTCTTTTCTATACAAATGTTCAAGCTAGCCTACAGTATTTTTCAAGCCTTCAAAGCCGGGCCTGCCTGGGTCAGGGTTATGTTTAATGGTAGAGGTTACCATTTCTTGCAAAGTTCTCCAACAGATTTCCATTTTCCTACTGAATGATGATATGCCAAGCAAAAATCATTAAATCAATACAACATTTATTCCTAAAAGATTTGTATTAAGAACAGTATTCTAAAACCTTACAAATGGATGTCTGTGGAAATATGCACACAGTTACAAAAAAAAAGAAAAAAAATTATTTCAACTGCCCAGACATTTAATAACCCTTTACACTTAGAAAGGTTATGGAGCCTCTCTGAGGCATAATTTTAACAAAACTGTAGAAATAGTCAAACAAGGTAGTCTGAATGAGAATTACTACAGGCTTGTGAAGCTATACTCACTCATCTTCTTTTCCAAGCAGTCCCCAATACTTCTGTGTGGACAATCTGAAATCATTGTGTTTGAAAAGCAGTAAACCACTTGTCCCTGTATTTTGCAGGTCCCCACTATTTGACATCATGACAGAAAAATGGTGGTTTCCAAACAAAGCAGGACACTCCTTTCTTTCAGTTCTCATATATTCAATTACTTCTATTTAAAAACCTAAGCATGAAATTCACCTTGTAATAAAATGTGTAAGTGAAGTTTGAAAACTGTATGTTCTACAGTATGAGTGAAAAGGAGGAGATTATTTCACAAAAAAAGCTGAAGCTCACTCAGACCACATCACTGTGTATTACCCACCTTCCACTGTAACACAGACATTTCAGTGTCCTCATTATACCATACTATGTATACCATCAATGATTACACATGTTGTACATTTGGACTGTAGGGACTGTTTTTTCCAGGGTCCTGCTGTAATCCAAAATTCAAAACAGAAAACCTGGCATGTTGTAAATGCTACAGCTTGCAAAACACAGAGAGATGACTGCAGCCACAGCAACAGGTAGGACACATACACCACATGCAGGCCACTCTTCTAGCCCGTGCATACAAACAAATCTAGTTTTACTGGTGGAATTGATATTCCATAACATAATACTTTCCTGTGTATTTTATCTCTGGTTGGTTGGAGAACAGATACTTTAAGCAGACAGAACCTTTTCAACTCTTTGAAGCAGTTACAGCTGCTTAGCTAATAAATTTCATTTAAAAAAACAACAGAGTCTTTCCCATCTCCCTGAATAAATTTTTTAAAAATTCCACAAACTATTCCTTTGCAACTATGCTTATCTACAAAAGAATAATCACCTGTACCAAAATATCTGTGCAGTCTGTACTGGATTTTAATTTAAAAAGACAAAGTAATACTTATGCAGTCAACACTACCAGATAAAAGCTATAAAATAGTTTCACTTAATTTCTAGAATTTATGTACTAAACAGAAAATCTAAAGTACAGTGAAATAAGGCTATTAAAAACATTTAACTATCATTTGTCTGAGTTATTTCCAAATAAACATGTTAAAAATTGATAAAGCCATTTTCAAGCTCTAGTACCAGTTGGCTCTTCTGTGGTTACTTTCTTACAGTAAGACAACTTTCTAAATTAAATACTTCCTGAAAGATTTTGCTTTCACAGTATAAAACGCAAAATCATCACAAATGGCTTCCATTGTAAAATTTAGAATAGAAAACAAAAAAGCAAGTGATCACATCAAAAATGTATGAACAAGTTTTTGGTATCATGAAGTCAAAATTAATGGACCCAAAACCCATCTTATTTTCAATGACAGCTACATAATCCACTATCCTCCTTCCAGGCACAAAGACCACTGAATCATTCAATGGTTTGGGTTAGAGACCATTTCGTTTCAAACCATGCCACCAGCAGCAGGGACGCCACCTACTAGATTCAAAGCCCCATCCTAACTGGCCTTGAGACTTCCAGGGATGGGGCATCCACAGCTTCTCTGCGGAACCTGCTCCTATGCCTCACCACCCTCACACTAAAGAATTTCTTCCTATTGTCTGATCTAAACCTACTGTCTTTCAATTTGAAGCCATTACCCCTCGTCCTATCACTGTAAAAAGTCTCCATCCAGATTTCTTTAGACTTCCTTCACTCAGTGAATGGTGGCAATAAGGTTACCCAAGAGCCTTCCCTTCTCAAAACTGAGACACCTCAATTCCCTCAGCCTTTCCTCATGAGAGAGGTGTTCCATCCCTCTAATAACGTTCATGGTCACCTCGGACTTGTTCCGGTAAGTCCATATACTTTTTGTACTGAGAAAGCTGGACTCAGTACATTGCAAGAGTGAAGCAGAGGAGGATCATCTCTCTTGCCCTGCCGGCCACACCTCCTTTGATGCACTCCAGGACACATCTGGCTTTGTGGGCTGCAAGCGCACATTGCTGGTCATGTCCAGCCTCTCATCCACCAGCTCCTCCAAGTCCTTCTCCCCACAGCTGCTCTCCATCTGTCCATCCCCCAGCGTGTGCTGATACCAGGGGTTGCCCTGACCCAGGTGCAGCACATTGCATTTGGACTTGTTGAACCTCAGAGATTACTGTGGGCCCAGCCCTTGAGCTTGCCCAGATGCCTCTGGATGGCATCCTGTCCTTCAGGTGTGTCAACTGCACCACTCAGCTTGGTGTCCCCTGCAAATCTGCTGAGGGTGCACTTGATCCCTTTTATCTATGTCATTAATGAAGATATTAAAAAATACTAATCCCAGTATGAATCCTTGAGGGACCCCACTTGTCACTGATGTCCATTGTGACTCTAAGCCATCGACAACTACCCTCTGGATGTGACCATCCACCCAGTTCCTCATCCATCTCCATATGTCAGTCCACCATCAAATCCACTACTCTTTGATTTAGAGAAAAGGACACTAGGGAGGGACCTTGTCAAAGGTGTTACGGAAGTCCAGACAGGTAACACCTAGAGCCCTCCCCTTGCTCACTGAT
>VYXC01013185.1:0-23433 GCA_013397175.1 Platysteira castanea
GGGGGCACCTCCACATTTCTTGAGCATCGTGATCAAGTACTCAGGAACACAGATAGCTTTGAGCAGTTAGGAGTTTAAGAACAGATTTGCTTAATCTAATCCAAACCAATCTTTTTCTGTTCTTTTTAAGCAAGATCATCCAGAAAATTAATTTCTAACAATAATCAAATGCACCACTACAGCTACTATGTCTTCTGCAGGAAGCCTACAAACCTTAGTCAAGGTCCCTGATCTTTGGCACAAAAATGCATTCAGAAATAAAGTATTTCATTTGTTTTAATGAATTGAAGTGCAGAGAGGTCAGGCGATTTAAAGTGCCATAGTGCCTTGCTTGCACAGTAAACAGCAGCCAATAACCTGGGGAAGACCTTGCTTTGAGAGCTGTGAATTTAAGACAAGAATGCACTTTCGCTGTTGCAATAGATGCTGCTAAATTTCCAGTTCATGCATCTTCTAAGGATTTAGCATAGCCCGTGAAATCAGACAGGTCTGACATTCCAAGATTCCCTAGACATTGTTTAAGGCTCTAGCTGTATCATTCTCTGCCTTTCTTACAGACTCTTGCTTTTTAAACTCCTGCATTTATGACTAAAATCCAAATGGAAGATACTTGTGCACCAGCAAGCATTCAAACTTGTAGGTCTACAAGAAATCTACAACTACACAGCACTGAGAGCCATGTCATAAATCTTCAGTGCTTTAATATCTTCCCACTCTGGAAAGGACATGGAATTCAGCTTTAAGTCCTTGCAACAAGTTATACTTTGTTTTATTTTAATACCCTTTTGTGTCTGAGTAATTTGTGTGGAACTGTATTTCTTTAAATTCCAACAACTGCATGCATAACAACACTATACATTTTCACTATACTGAGAAACCCTGTGTTTTGCAAATATATAATTAGATTTCATTAATTGATATGATATGTACAGAAGGCAGAACAGATATTAAAACACATGCAGAGAAATCTAAATGTAGCCATTTTGCAAGGCATTTTTGTAGAGAAGTTGTACATTGATAGCCCTGTATCCACATGTGCTGATTTATTACCAGGCTTTTCAGAATAGATATGTCAATTTTTTAAGTTACAATCAGTTTAACTGTGCCATTTTAGTGTGGTTAATTTTTTTCCTTTTCACTTTACTGATTGACAATGTATTGTTAATGCTTTGTTTTTTCACTTTTATAAATCTGGTAGAAAATTATATTTTCATTCTCTTAATATTTTTGTTTTATTCATTATATGCTGACTTTCTGAAATTCATATTCTGATCAATAAATTGTATTTTATTTATTTGTATTATTGTATAATTTGTATAGTTGTATTGTTTTATGTATTTTATTCTTATTGGTCACTGTTAGTGTAACAAGTGGCATTCAATTTGATTTTGTACGTATCATAAAACTGTCAATTAGGTGACCTATGTGGTAATTGGAATTTCTATTTTTTTGTAAATTTATCCATTAAATACAGATTTTACATGTTTATTAAAAAAACCCATAAACATAACATTAAACATGTAAAATTAAAAATTTACCTTAATGTTTCTACATACACATACAGTGTATATTTCCATACAGTATGTAACAAGAAGCTTCCTGCTTCCACTACAGGTACTTCTATAAGGATTTCATAATGCAAAATCTTATATACTCGCATGGAGTTTTACAACACAAACTGTACTTATTCTTTAGTGTGTTTCAAGCGACCAACAAGAATATCAGTTATCAGGCTGGAATAAGGCATTGGCACAAGGCTGGAAGTTGAAGCATTCAGGAAGAAGAACCTTCGGAGCCTTCCAGTCAGGGATCAAAGCACTCAGTGCATGGCAAGTTGGCCTGGGCAGTTTGCCCACTGTAAATGTCTGGAAGGTGACCAAGTGGCCTCTGTGCCTGCTTTCCATCATAAATGCTAATTGATTCCACACATTCCAGTAGAAAATTTGCCCTTTGACTTTACTATATGTAGGAATCACGGGGGAGGATTTGGTTGATGCTCTATTATTCAGTCTGTACAGTTTCATAGCACTGAATATCCTCAGCCTTCTTTGGTTTTTTTTTGTTTTGTTTTTGGGATATGTGTGTGTTCTCAGATTCTGTCCACACACCTAATTCAGACAAATACTGGGGCTGGTAAAGTTGATGCAGCAATTGAAAAGGGGTTATCAGAAAAAATGAACAGGAGGGAAAAAGAAACTTTTTCTTTCCTCTGGATTTCATGCCAGCTTTAGTCTTATAATTTCCCCTAAAAGTACTCCTGAGACCAAAAAACCCCCATGATTAATGTACTGTAACCGTAACTGCAAATTTATGGTTATACACAGCTTCTTTGCCTCCACGATATGTCGAATCAAAACCTAAACATCCCTTTAGAAAACATCACAAATAATTAATAAATTAATTGTTTTTTTCCATGTTATTCGAATAGCCATAAGGCTTCAAAATAAAAAAATTAATTAATATGAATGAGGCCTACAGTTCTTCTGTGGGAATAGAAGGAGCATAAACCTATGAAACAAGTACAGCCACACCTCTCAGTGCCATTCTACCACTCTGCCGGACCCAGCTGCAGACAAAACAAGAGTGTAGAATTAATTCTCAGTGTGAAATTTGTCTTTGGAACTCAGGGCACATTTAATCCATGGTGAAGTTAGAGGACTGTCTGTAGCTTCAGTGGGATTCCCAGACACCTGTAACTGATTTAAGGACACAGGTCCCTTTGGCTTTCAAATGCAAGTCATGCTCTAAGTCACCCAGACATTTTTTTGTACTGACCTTCAATTACACACAGATGAAGCCCAAAAAAATGATGAAAAGCAAAAAAAACCTACACCCAAAAAAACTCCACAAGTAACTGAAACCAGCTGGAACCTTCTACCTGCCCTTCTGTTTAGTTACAGGTTCTCATTTCCACTTGCAAACATGAAGAGTAAATTGACAGAGCTGCAGGCTGAGGATTGTTGACATACACAAGAGCCAGTTCCTGGGAAACCACTGGCTTCCAGGAGATCTCAAACTCCCTAAGGACTCCTAGGCATTGGCCTTGAAAGGGGTGAGAAAAAGGACCTTTGTGGAATACCTTATGCTTAGGTTACATAAACTCTAATTTTTTGAATTACATTTATTCTTTTTGAATATAATATCATCCTCTCATAACTCATTACTGGTTCATTTTAAATATGACAGCAATTCAACAGTAAACAAAAAGCACATGAAATTGATGAAAACTTTGCTTGCAGGGCAGAAAGCAATTTATTTGTCAAAAATAATTATTATTATCTTAAAAATAATTATGAAAAATAATATTAAAATAGTATTAAAAGATAACCTGGTACCAGTTCCATTTCAGTAAGCCTCTAGTTTAAAATATTTTGAGAAGTAAATGAAAAAAAAGGAGGAAAAAGTAAAAACTGAAAAGAATCCTTCTTGAATTTTTTATGTGAAAAGTATATGTAGAGATCATAATTAATTTGCATCCAAATATTTAAGATATATGATAAAATAGTGTTAAAAATAATATTAGAAATAGAAAAGACAACTGAAACTTCACTCCTTAGCAAAAGAACTGGTTTCTTCAATGCATTTTCATTCATCTGCCTGATTGTTGCTTACAAAAATAGCAGGGATTTTTTCCCCAGCTTTAAAAAAGGCAGGAGGAATGTCTGACAGTTACTGCCTCCCAGTATGTACCAGTGGGTAAAAAGGTGGGACAATATTTCGCAGCCTTTGCTCATGTAGATCTGTAAGCCCATTTTTGAATGAAAAGCAGGAAGTTGCCTGAAATAAAGTTGGGAAAATTTAACCTTAATTTGAAAAGACTGACTAGTGGTAGTAAAATCAGGAATTCACAGTAAATTATTTCAACCCAAGAAGCTCTACCTGCACAGTCCATGCAGTTTTAGGGAGTGTAAATTAGCATGAAACCAAGAGATTCTCTCTTTTAACCTTTGTATCGCTTCACTGAGTTTTCTCTTTATTCTCCAGGAAGAAATTACTGCATTTAGATTTTCTCTCTATTATTTTCCTCTTGGTCAGTATTGTTGTAACGATCCAGTAGTTGGCAGACATTATGAGGGGTGTGACATAGTTTAGTTTTATGTAAACACATCGCTACAAACAAAGTTTCTGTGGTAGCAGAGCCAGAGAGGACCTGCCATTGCTCTGCATCAGAGGTGTCACCTCATCTTCTGGAGAAAACCTTTTAAGATGCTGCAGTCAAAGAAACCTCAACTCCACCAACCAAGCAAATGAGAATGTGGCAAGTATCAAGTCATCATGTGCTTTATAAAAGATATGGACAAAGTGATTAACTAATCAGTGAATTACAGTTTGTTTGATTCAGTTATAGAGAGGGAGAATTCATAAAAAGAGTAAGACAATGAACAACATAGAAGCCCAGATTGCAAATGTTTCATATTTAATAGCTGAAGAATGAGAGCTGCCAAAGACAGCACAATGTGCTCCCAGAGGTCTCTGTTAAGACAGGAGGGGAAGCCTGCCGCTCTCCAAAACCGTATTTTATTGTAATTCTTTTCAGTCTGTCATAATTATGTGACAGACTGTAAGGCAAGTTCAGGGTCAGTGATCAGAAACACTCATGAATTATGGTCCCTCTTGTGCCCTTGCTGGCCTTAATTTAACATGGCCTCACAGTCACATTCCCCAAACACTTAACTTTTAACCATCCACCTCAAAAGATAGAGCAATTGGTGATTAAAAAAAAGAAAAGAAGAAGAGAGAATGGATGCATTCCAGAAACATCTGGAGGAGAGGCTTCTACTCAAGAAGATTTGCAGACACTGGGATGTCTCAAATGAAAAAGAAAGAAAAAAATATGGCTTCATTTGTATGAAAATAAACTTTTTAACAAAATCAATTCTATTATTTAAGCACAGTTTTTCATATCAATGAATCATAACACTGTGTTTTAAAAGTTCTACATTTGAAGAGGATTTGTGACTTTGATATGTATTTCCAGTAAATTGTGAAAAAAAATTACTCAAAGTCATATCTAATAAAAGAAAAAAAACTATTTAGTTTATTAAATATCATTCTCTGCATATGCAGATTTTCTTTTACACTGAAATACACTTTTCTAAACTAAATTTAGAATTTAGGACTTCCATTCATTTTTGGGGAGGAAATATTATTCTGGACTCTACCTTCTACAGATAATTCCTGTGATTTCTCTTTATAGCATATTTATCATTTTCCATTAGTAATTTCCATCAGGTTTTCTTCTCATGTGTTACTCTTATTCCCCCTTCATGGTGTTTTCTCTGAATTCCATCCAAATTTTTATTATCTTCTTGGTAGAAATGTGTCACAACATTGTGAATCAGTCCTGGTATGGTGGCATTCAAACAAAACTGCGTGATGCTGTCTAATGTTATGATTGTTTCTGACCATGGATTACTCCTGAGAAATTCACTGGGCACCCAAAACTTCCTGTTCCATTTGAAATCCCACTGTTGATAATTCTGGCATGAGCTTGCAGAAACCAACAAGATTTTGGCATTACATGTTTCAGTATTGCTCAGGTGTGTATTTTCAGCTGCTCCATCAGGCAACATCAACCGATATCAAAAAGAAATGCTAAACAATTCTACACAATTTCTTTTCTGGACAATAAACAGACTCATGTAAATATGATACAATCCCCCTGAGTATATGCATGGTGCAAAAATCTCCACAATTAAGCCTCAACTCTTTTCTCATAAGAAAACTGCCGTTTGTATTGCTATGGAAATTTGTATTGCTAAAGAAAGGCTTAAATTACTTTTTTTTTTTTTCTCTTTTTGTATGGGTCAACAATCATTTAGAAAGAGAGAAATCCTAAAGGCATTGTTTCTACCTTCTTTTTCCCCTGGTTTAATCCTAATAGATTTTTCAGTTAACAAATACCTGACAAGAGTAAGCCAATTCCATTTAGAACCTTCATTTTCAACTGCTTCAAGTAACTGAATTTTCCAACAATTTTTTATTTAAATAATTGGAATATTCTTTACATTTTGTTCATATAAAGCTTTGCTCTAGAGATGTTGGAAAAAAATATATGCACCTTTTATTTTTGCATATGCTGAATCTCAGTAACAATTTTTTCAGTACAAGAAATGTAGGGTTTTATTGTAGCTGTCTTTTGGGGTTGTAAATTGCTAACATCTGCCTTTTCATATTATTTTTTACAATAGTCTGCTCTCTCGATATCCTGTTAATGACTGTAATTTTCTAGTCAGCTGCTATCTGTCAAGGTAGTTTAAAGGTCACTCTTTGCTATGTGTTAGAGAACCTCGTGCAGCAAGCGGGCCTGGGTTCTTTACAGCAAGCAGACCTTAGGCTCGGATTTGCTTTGTGTTTGAAACCAGGAACTCAGCAGCCCCAGGTCACACTGATCTTTCAGTTTCTCTCTTCTTTGTTGCTTGATCTTTGGTCATACACTTTTCTGTACGTATTTTTTCTCGTTACAGTTTGTTACCTCTTTTGTTAGCCTGCTGAATTGGTAAGACAATCCTTACCCATCTCTGACTGGCAGCACTGTGTTAAACCACAGACAGACATTTCCCACACATCTTTCCCTGTCCAATCTTGTTTTCTGGAATTTTAAATTCTACTACAAATGTCATTGGACACATGCAATCTTTTCAGTGGTATTTACCAATGTCATGCCATAAAGTAAATTCAGAAGTTTGTGTATTTCTAGCTTTTTTATATATCTTGAATTCAATTTTTCAGTGATGACTTTAAAAGAATGATTGCACATTTGACTTGGAAACAGCATTCTCTCATCCCAGATATTCACTAGTATGTCTCAAACAGAGAGTGCATTTCCTCCATGGCTGACATTGCACAAAGATAATGAGAACACATTTAACCACGTGGAGTGCAAAGGCTGCCTTAAATGAGGGATCTGATTCACATTTGAGGCATACTTCGCTGAAGGAATCAGGATGCTATCCTGTCTTTTGGAAGCTGAAAACATTTAATTGAATCATGGAATAGTTGAGGATGGAAGGGACCTCTGGAGGTGATCTGATTCAAACCCCCTGCTCAAGCAAGTTCACCTAGACCAGGTTCCTCAGCACCTTGTCCTCCTGGGTTTAGAGTATCTCCAAGAATATAAACTCCATAATCTCTGAAGTGCTCAACCTCCTTTCCAGTAAAAAAGTTTATCATATGTTTAAACCAAATTTCCTGTGTTTCAATGTTGACTAGAGAGTCACTACAATTCAGAGTTATGCAGTAATGTAATCTGTAACCATTAATAAACTAGGTTATAAAAACTTAGAGCTGAATGAACTCTGTTCAGCACAATTCAGTTCTTTAAGCCTTAGCAGCAGGGAACTAATCTGAGTGTCTTTGCTCTTCAGTGAATAGAATTCACCTGATCCCTTTGTGCAGGGGCTAAGCTGTGAGATGACTGAATCCTACAGATGAAGGGCATGACAAATAAGTGAAGGCAGTGTTGAGTTTTGTTTCTTAAAAAAAACTCCAACAACTTTAAAACTACACCAGACTTCTAAAACTCCGAGTATCTAGTTGAAAGATGAAAAATCAATTGCCTTAACCTCTCTAGAGAAAGCTCAATAGCTATATCTTTGCCTGCAGGGCTGAAACAGCAGGTTGAATCCCATATACTGAAGGGAAAAGGAAATAAAGAGAGGCCTTGATCATATTCACAGAATCACTGGGCATTCTCAGAAAATTAGATTGAAATTGGACCTGGTCCAAAAGAAGATGGTGTTGGAACCATCATACTACCTTCTTGTTAAAATCCTTAAATTGGGACTATATCTCTGCTATCAAGAAGATAGGGAAAAAGATTTAATCCAAGCTGCTTGTGTTTTATTGAATACTTTAGGACTTCTGTGTTTAAAAGCTATTTTAGAAAGTCTCTAAAGAGGTGGACATAGAAATATGTCACAACTCACAAAAAGAAAGGTGTATCTGCTATACAAACACCTCTAATAGAATGAAATGCAAATTAGAAATTTGCACAGGCAACTTCTAAAGGAAAATCAGCCATTGTAGAAGACACTTATGGTGACCTAAGAGAAGTTATGACCAGAAAGAAGAATCACCCCAGAAGTGTGCATCTGTGGGCTCACATCTTTCTGGAAGCTGACTCACATTAAGCCTAATCACTAAATCTTTCAGCATAACCAACAGCAGCAGCATGCAGAATTCTTTTCCCAGCAGTTACTGGAAATGATGAACAATAATACATTTTGGATATTGAAACTAATATATGCAGGAGTTGGTGCTCTAGGACTCAAATGAATTGCATAAAATCACTCACTTGTTAGCTGAAGGGCATTAATGCCTGACCTCCTTAATCTATATTCAGGAACTCACAGATCAGAAAGGTCATCTCTAACCTCACCACCTATTCACATGTATATTCTACATCACCCTTACAAATGGGGTTGTTGTCTTCAAATTACAGAAAACCAACAACAATGACATCATTAATTCCATGAATACTCTGTCTTGAGAATGATACAAATTTTTGCATGGTAATAATAAGTATTTGAATATTCCTTGCAATAGCAGCTACAGCCTGCAAAGCCCACTCAGTGGAAAGCAGCACACTGAGTTTTGTATCACAGAATGTTCCCAATAAAAATATCAGCTTCCAAATGCAGCTTTTTACTAGAGATTTAGGGGAAGAGACATCCACTAAAGCATATCATTTGGATATGCAATATGAACCAACCCTTAATAAAACTGATCTTTTGGCTTTAATGTAACCTTCGTTTTAGTGAGTCATAGAATTTTAACAATAGCAAACAGACGTATCCTGAAGTTCACTATATTACTTGATACCACTGATTATTTTACAGGTAAAACTAAAACAAGTTACAAAAATGAGGAAATAAAAATAGAGATTTAAGTTATTTCATTAAGTGTTCTATATCAGTGCTCTAAATCAAAATTTTTCTCAGTGGCAAAAGGAAAAGCTGCACAATATTAACAAATTTGATAAAATCTGGATAGCTCTAATAGATACAGTAAGTCAAAAATGATGGTATCGTTTAAACAATCATAGTGCAAAGGCAGATAAAAAGCAGATGTTTATGGGTGAAATAACCCTTCAGAAGAAGTAGCTATTAGGTTACCAAATAAAATTCAATTTACCATGGCTGTAAACTTGGCAGAAGGGTTTTTTTTTTAGCATAGAAATGGGCTGTTATTTATTGATATTTAACCTAAGAATGATATACACTTTGTAAAGCATTAGCCCAAATTCTATAGTCTATGTACTAGAACAGTGACTAATGAAACAAATATAGTTCAGACTGGAGAGAATATTTCAGACCTAAAAAATATACAATTGAAAGAAGAAGTGGCCTTCAGCCTCCAGCCTCCAGCATTTTATCACATGACCCAGCCTCCTAAATGAATCTTCTGAGTGCCAGCTTTTCTCATAATGGGATTTGTCACAAGATGTATCAGAGAAACTTGGATACATAGGTTGGTGGACAGGATTTGCTCTCCAAATAATGAATTTAAGCTTTAACTGTTACGCTATTATTTTGTCATGTGAATTCAATGATTCTGTACTAAAACTGACTTATTAAACATAGAGTAAAACAAGAATAGATTTAAACCCAAGCTTGAGAATGGAGTCTGTTAATTATTAGGACTTCAGTGTAGCATGGCTGGTTAATATCTGTAGTAAGATAATATGTTGAAGTGCACACTATAAATATAGAACTCCTTACGCTCTGCCATTAAATGCTTGGATAATATTCAGCACCTTCTTATAATGATATCTAGCTATGTACATAGTACTCTGCTGATGAAGAACTATCTAAATCATCATTTCCAGATATAATTCTTCGTTTACTTAGCTGTGCCTTTAAAATAATTGTTATATTACATAGCCATATGATGAGACAGATACTTATCATGGACCAGACATCCTCGTTGATAAATAATAAGTAAGGACAGCATGAAAAGTCAGTCCGCATTTGACTTTTGCATCAAAGACGATACTAAGTGGGTTCTAAAACTGTTCCAATCCCTTCTTCCAGTGTCTATGCCCAGGTGTTTTCCAATAGTGGAAGCTCTCTGTGGAAAGCTTTTTATCCTCTTGGGGTCCATCATCTTTCTTCAGTAGGCTTTCTAATATAAGGAAATAAATTTATTCTTCTTTTACAACTAGAAAAGAAACTCAAATTGTGAACATAAGTTGGCTGACACTACCTAAAGGATTTCTAAAAGACAGGGGAAAGATATTTGCTACAGCTGCAAGGTATTTATAGTGTTAAACTAGCACACTAAAAGACAATGGAATGTGAAGATAATTTCAATAAGATTCAACTAGGTATAGAAATAAAATAACATAAGCAAATATTTAAAAGCCGTATGGACATGATAAAAGGAGCGGGGCGGGGGAAGGGCATAAAAGAATGGTGTTTGTAGGAATTTGAGCATCTTCAGGAGAATGCAGCTGTTCTGTCCCCGCCCGTTTGCCTGCATTCAGTAACAGCCGGCATCGGGCACAGCCTGTCCCTGTAAAAGAATTCCTTTTTGGTTCAGAAAGAGAATAACAATCTGTAGTGTCATAATAAGTTTGGCAGAGTCTCATTGTTCCAGGCTCTGCTCCTTCCTACAAGAGAAATGAAGCAAGTGCAAAGGAGCATGACTATATTTTGCAGTGCTAAACAAATGATTCAGATGTCAAATCACTGTCAAATGCTTCTACTGTTTTTTTTCAGCTCTCCAAGCACCCCTACACAGCCTTCAGAAACCAAGAGATTTTTAAAAAATGTCAAACTCCAAACTTTATTTTAGAATTTACTTTACTCTTTGAGTCCCTTGATATTTTATAACTGAAAATCAAGATGAAACAAATATATGCCTTGGTTTTCTTCACTGCTTTTGTAAACAAAGTGTTAAGTAATTAAAACTTAATGTTACCAAGATTTATTGGAAATTAAAGACTTTGTCTAAAAAGCTTGATGCATCAATAGTAATTTTACTGAAACACAGATGACTTTGAATAAATCTTATTGGAAGTTTGAGATTACTTACTTTAAAAATTTTGGAATTTTAAACAAACATCTGATCAAGCTATGTTAACGATATTTTTTAAAAATGTTCAGGCAACCAGCACTGTCCAGTCCATTGGAGTAAAGCAGTAAACAAGAAAACAGGATTCCTGGTTTCTACTATAATATCTATCACTCAGGCAGGTAAATGCAGTTCCCTGCACTTCTGCTGTACATTATTAATGTTGCTTATTTAAATGGAGATCATCTGGACAAGAGCTGCCTTTCATCAGATGTGTCTGTGGTATTCAGCACAAGAAGGTAAAAGAGTGAGCAGAGTTAGGACACCTGCTGATATAAATAAACTTTCAACGAAAAAGTGAAAATATGAAACACAGACAAATTTCTCCAAACTGTTAATTTACCTAAGAACAATGTGCAAATAAAGATAAAAATTAATATCTTACCATTTAACTACAGAAATATGTATGTAACACTAGAGTTTGAGTTTAAGGTGTACTCCAAGGATGAAGTTCATGGAGACAAATAAAATATCCAGTCTTACAGCTGACTGAGTTACTTGCTGTAATTACTTCTTTTTTGAACAATTTTTCTTACATTTATTTTTATTTCATGACTATATCACTATATAGTTTAATATTTTCCAGTGAAAAATGTATTCAGTCATTTCACTCATTACCCAATCAATTATTAAATAAATTATTCATGAACAGAATTAGTATCTTTGACCTTTGGAAGATGGAAGATACATAATGACCCCAAATAATTAGGAACTACAATTAGGAATACAGCTGAAATAGGGAACAGTGTGACTGTACTTCGTAGGCAATAAACTGTTCAGAAAATAAGTTTACATTTGATTTCCTTTCTGCCACAGGCTCATTTAATATTTACAGGACAGTACTATTTCACTCTTTGGTGACAATTTGTAATTTCAGTACACCTTTAATTCAGAAAAACAAATCAATAATCAGATACAATTTTTTACTTTACCAGACAAAGTTTGAACAAATTGCTCTACTTCCCTTCTAGAGTTAATTCCCAAAAGAAAAGGGACTAAGGTGAAGAAGGGCAGAGTGCCGAAAGTCAAACAGGTATTTGTGCTCGAAAGCTTTGTACACATTTCTCTTTTCTCATTCTTTATATATGTACCTCTGAAAGAGCAAGGATGGTAAAATGGTGATTTCTCCAATTCAACACTAATTATGTGGCAAACTTTACAAAATGCATATAATGGAGAAGGTAATGGGCTTTCTCAGAGATCACCTCTAACAGGCACATTTACTAAAGGCAAACCCATGTTCCTGGTACCCTCTCCATTTTGCTAACTGCCCCAAATGGGAAATATATTCAGCTTCTTTTGCAAAGCTTTCTGAAGCATTATAATAATAAAATAATCAACCCCTCATGGCTTGTGGGGCTGGATGGCAGAAAGAAGTTAAAAGTGTGTCAGTCCAAATGTGCTGGAACATGAAGGCCAGTGAAAGTCTCCTGAAGGAAATGTCATCAGCTTTAGAAGTTAATTTATGGGCTCCTTTTCTTGAAATGAAGCATCTTAGTCTCAACTCACTGACAGGCTGGTGGTTTTAACATCGATTTGGGTATCAAAGTTCTTGTCTGAGAGGTAGGAGAGCATCTTCCTTGATTGCCTGGTCATTAATCAACTTGAGCTGAGATTCTTGCTGCTGGTTATTGTACCCTCTGACTAGATTTTGCCACTTCCTGCTTAACATTTAAACTGTGCACCTATCTAATGTAAAACCAGACACAAAAAGATTGGGCATTCTTTTATTCACAGATTCTAAAGCATTTTTGACTGCTGTGTCTATGAAAAGGCTTTTCTCATAAAAAAGTAAAAAGCACTGAATTCATCCATGGAGTAATTCAGAAAGAAAAGAACAATGAAATTCACTTAGGTCAGAGTTTTCAGGTGCTCTTTTTTGTTGTTGTTGCAATGTATTCTAAGATAGAAAGATGACCTCAAAGCCCACAGCTGGGTTTCAGAGGGTCAGGAGCTAATCTGGCCCTCATTTGGGCTAATTCTGCTAAAGCTCCATTGAGGAACTAAAATGACAACAACTGAGCTGCTGGGTTCCAGTTCTGACAGGGCCTTAATTTTCCAGTGTCACTTTGGGCACTTTTTTAAAGTGAGTGTTGCCTCCAACTGCAATTCCTTAAAACAGAAATATGATTCATCACCAGCCCAAGGTATGGAACAATGTTTACTTAACTAAGGACTCCCTGCTCCGAGAGTAGAAAACTTAATCCATGGTTAAGATTAAGGCAAGGTCTATCACCAAGATGAGCCAACAGCAGAAATGTTGGCATATCATATTGTCAATATGATAAGAAGCCCCTTTTGCAGAATCAGAATTTAATGAAAAAACTCATACCAGTATCACAGAAACCAGCGCTTTCTTACTACTCACTGTGTAAACGGGGAGAAATGTTAATGGGATTCCTTGGAGATGAAGGCTGAATCAGGAAATTAGACTGGGAGGTATCTGAGTAAGCAAGCTTGTTGTGTAGTAAATTATATGAGATACAAGATTAACAGGAGAGTTTTATACAATTCCTAAAACAAACAGGAAACTTGTGGTTATGTCATCACTCTGCTGACACCAATGACTCTCACTGTGTGAAGAGCCAGCAGGAGACTAAGGAAAATGCCAACAGTAGAATAACAAATGAAAAAGAGAAATATTACAAACAAGTGGCTGGTGGGGTTAGGATGACATTCAGAAGCACTAAGAAAAGGAGATAAATGCTTTGTCAGGAGTGTTAACCAATTCCAAAAAGCTCTTTGCTCAAAGCCTGCCACATGACCAGCCAGATTCCAAAAATCTTTTTGCTCCAAGTCAGCAGCATTTCCAAATGAATCAATAGATGTTGGGACTCCATTGGACAAATTATTTGTCTGGTCTAATAAGCATTCTTGATTTTCAGGGCCTGCCATTCCAGAGGCCAAATCAAAGATATGATATTAACTTCTTTCAATGATGCAGCATCCAAGGCAATAGAAGAATGCAAATAAATCAATTCTACATGTTTAAGCCCATCTTCCTTTCATGCGTGCCTGGTGACGGAAAGTGATTTTTTTTCCACCCTGCCTTATCATTCTGAGGTGTGAAAAAAAGAGATTTTGTTGCAGTAATGAAGCACAGGAAAAGAGAGATTGTTATAAACTGGTTACAGTTTAGATTGAAGGTCAGGTTTTCATTAGCTTTGTTACATTGAGCATCATCTTTAGACTGGAGGAATTACCACAAAGAACTCTGTAAGAGAGAGTGGGTCCAGTGTACAATTCATGAAAGTAAAAAGCAGAGATCTAATGATCAAAAAAGAAAAATAGAAATTCTTCCTTGATGCAAAGCTCAAGCTACACCAATAACAAATGTTAAACTGCTCTGTTAAGACACTCAGCAAGGAAGTCAATGTCTTATTTGAGTAATAATGAATTTCTTTTGGTTGTTTCTTGCTGCAGTTTATTCAGTCTGTTTCTCCTAAATATCAGGCACATACACCTATTTTTCCATCCACAATTACTCAAGCATTAGTAGCAGGGATACAAGCTACACTGGTGACTATATGATTTACTCAGTCAAAAGCACAGTGCACACAGCTAAACTTGGCCTTAATGAAACCTCATGTATTTACTTGTTTCCACTGAGAAAACTAAACAAACTGTTACAGATTTCATTTCTTTCCTTGTGAAAAGACCAAACAAAAGATCTTTATTTTAAACACTTGGAAGGAAACTTCAAAAAATTTGCTTACTCAGAAATATTAGAGAATTTTCTAAAGGACAAAGTGTTCATAAAAGGAGAAGCAGTTTTCTATAAAATAGATTAAAGGCTGTAATGATGGTATCATTAATTCTCTTACAGTTCAATCTCATCTTTACAGAAAGCACCGACCCTCTCCACTCTATTATGTTTTAGGGCCTGATTTATGAAATAATCCCAGGATATTAATGATGCCACAGGCAACAGTTGTAATATTTCAGGTGGTTTACAGCATTGCTCTAACAATGGAGTACATTTAGTTTGAACTCCATTGCACTTTATTGTGCAATACTTGCTTTGGGGAGCACTGAGAATACATACATGGTTTCAGTCACAATACTTTATAAATTCCCCTCTTCCACAATTTATCCTTTTGCCCTGCTCTCCAGTGGTTGCCCTGTAGTCTTCCCTCAGTCTCCTTTCTACACGCACACACACATTTGTCTTGCTGGAACAGAGTTCATATGCACATACACCAGAAGCCTTTCTCTACATTCTATACCATATGTTCCAAATTTCTCTCCTCTTTAACAATCCTCCACAGCTTCTTGTCAAGTCTGGTCCTGTATGTGCAGATTTTCTACTCCACATAAATAAATTTCCAAATGGCATTTTATCCTGACTCATCATGAAAACCTCTAATCTTTAACTGCTGCACAGATAAGTTCAGAACAGCTAAAGGGATGCTCTTGGTTATGTCTTGCGCTTAAATGCCCTTAGTACAGCCTAAATATTCCTTCCCATGTTCTTCCCACCCCTCTCTCACAGAATGATAGGACAACTCTTTTGTTCACTTTAGAGGCTGTCGAACAAAATGATATCCGTTTTCATGTGCATGAAGCTGAAGGACCTCTGTGCTGGATAATAGGTTAGGCTGCAGTCCGAATCCCTCAGAACAGCAGTTACAAAAGTTAAGATGTACAGTCATTAAAAAGTCAGACAACTTTAAAACTGCATAATAAATTTTTTCTTTCCATTTTTTTAAGTATACCTGTCAAAACAATTTTTTCTACTTTTGCCTCCAGACCTCTTCCAACTGTATAGATCCAACTGTATATATTCTTGTATGATACAAATACCCAGACAGGTAACAATATACAAAAATTAACTTTTTTTTACAGGAAGAACATGAATTTTCACTAACACCACTATTGTTCAATACATTTTGCCTGATGAGGTAAAAACTTTATATATTTAATTAAGCCTCAATCACTCCCATAGTTTTGAGAAAAAGCTTTATATTCATGATTTGTAGTTTAGATCACCTAAAGTGAATTTAGCAAAAGAAAGGACCTTGATCCTGAGTTTCTCAGGTGTGATTTGGGTACTCACTGTCCAGCACAGAGGAATTTCTATTAGCTTTTGCACCCACTGAGAACTAAGTAGGACAGAGTAGCACCCACTGCAAAGCGTAGTTATGCATTTGTTTATTTCTATCTGTTTCCACTTGATTAACATCACACTGCTTGTAAGACAAGAATTTGAGCTAATGCTGGGAAAGATTATCAGTAAGAGACTAAGACCCTGTTTCTCACTAATACTAAAATTTGCATTAAAGTATTTTTAAAAGACAGACTAAAATACTTAATGCAAATGATCACACAGAGTCCCCCATTTTCCTTGAAAAAAATTGAGAGAAAAAGTGTTGCCTATTCTTCTATTGCGAGTTTGTATGACACAATCGCTGTACTGATTGCCAGAGACATCCTGTTTCCTCCTGCTGCTGAAGAATCGAGTTTTGCAGGGTTGCTAGAAGAATTTAACCCCAATAGATCCTACCATCAAACTTCACTTTTGCATGGTTTTTTTATTTCTACTGTGCTTGACACTGTGAAAGCAGAGGTCAGGGCCCTATTAAGACAGGTTATCAAAAGCTTGAGGAAAGTGAATTCATACCACCATCACCATTATGTACAGTGGCTGAATTCGCCTCTTACTGCTTATTGTTTAAGTCAAACCTTGACCCAACAGCACAAAAAAGTGAGAAATTTTATTGTTTTTTTTATTCCCTCTGATGAAAAAGACAGCCATGCCCTCTATTTACAGTGTCATAAACCTCATATCCGTTACAAAGAATATTTTGCAAAACACAGACCCTTATATTTAGGCCAGGATTTACCATATTGGGCAAAACTACTCACAACCATGACAACACACCTGAGAAACAGACTTGATGTCCACCTGCATCTTAAAAAGAAAAGTGTAAAGACTAGAATCTCTTCATCAAGGTATCTAGGCCTGCAAAACTTGCAATTGGGTGTGAAATTGGCAAGCAGTTGCATATAAGGTTTTTAATTTTGTTTGTTATAGTAAATATTCTATTAACCAGTCATATGACTATCTACTCCTCCCTATCCACAGCACTGACACCTGCATCAAAGAAGGCAGATTATTTGGGCCTTCTCCTTTTTTAAGCAAAAGAAAGGCCAGAAAGAGGCAGAGAACTGTCAAACCAAGACACCTCAGCAAACAGGCAGGCTGAGGATCAGCTGCTGGGCCAATATTAGGGCAGAAGAGGAATATCCATCCTTACAAGGGTAAGGAGCAGGGTGAGGAATTGTAATGAAGAGAATAGCTCAGGTATAACTAGATCTTTGGTAACCTGCACAACCAGCTTCAGGGCACGGAAAACATACAAAGAATTTGCTGAGAATTCTGAGGAAAAGAAAACAAAACAGATAACACAGTGGAAGTAGGCTGCAAGAAGCTTAATTGAGATAATGAGAGGAATTAGTCAGCTGGAAAGATGGAAGACTCAAAGTCTTCCTTCTGCTTCCTTTGCATAAGATCTCATTGAGATCCTTGTATGGCGATCAGTCTGTAAAGCTGGAGAACCCAGGTTGTACATCGAGTGTAAGGAACAGGGATCCATTAGGAAAAGAGAAAAGGGAGGAAAACGGGGTTGGTCAAGAAGACTAAGGAAAGGAAGTGTCAAAGAAGATGGTATGTTCTTCTTGTTCTCCTGTGTTACTTGAAATAAATCAACCTTTTGGTTTTTTCAGCTGTGTGATCTATGGCACAGAGATGCAAAGTTTGGATGCAAATCTGACAAAACTGCAGACGGATGTGTTCTATTTACAGAATGATCATTCCAATTAAACATCATTCCCATCAGTTTG
The DNA here is from genome assembly GCA_013397175.1 of Platysteira castanea. Lineage (NCBI taxonomy): Eukaryota > Metazoa > Chordata > Aves > Passeriformes > Platysteira > Platysteira castanea. The sequence continues at coordinate 17,920 of VYXC01013185.1, forward strand.
AAATCAGTCCTCTAAGATTAAACAGAGTCCCAGTCAAGCATGTCTTGATTAAGTGTAGGGCACTGTGCAAGTGTTTAATATTATACACCAGTAGGTGTTGTGAATTGCTCAATTAAACAATTCTTAAAGTGAAAAAAAAAAAAAAAAAGAAAGAAAACTCCTCCACCAGGATCAAAAATGTAACAACTTGATGCCATTTCATTTGAGAAAAAGAGCATTGAAAAAGCCTGGCTGATCAAGATGTATATCTGTGAAAGATTTACCATATGCAAAATGATGTTCTGACAGTGGCACTATTGGCAGATAGCACTAACAAATTAGTGCTTAACATGTTGATTTATTAGATATTACTTATAGCTCTCAATGTTTTTCAAGCATGAAAGATTTGAAAACACTCTGGACAACAAAACCTCTATCATTTTATAAAGATGTTATGATTTTATTATTATGTCAGTGCAAGATATCATCTCTCTCATTTTCATATGCTACATCATAATATTTTTCTCTTGTTTTCTCTGCTGACATTGATTATTTTAATTTATTTTCACAGCCAGACCTCTAGGAAGACTAATAGTATTTTTTGGTCTTTATTATGGTACAGAGATAAAGACATTTGAACCCATCCCCTCTGCCAATCACTGAGGAACGAAAATAGATATTTCACCTGATGCACTGATTATAGCCTTGTTTTCATAAACCAGCAAAAAATGTAATGACCTTTCAGCTATCTTTCACTGCAGGAGAAACCAACAAGGTCTTAAGTCTCCAGCAGACCTTTTATAAAAAGTAATCTTCATTTCAGATGACTCAAAAGACAGTACAGAGAATAATCCTTAATAGATTGAGTAAATGGAAGCATATAAATCACGCTGTGTATATTTTAAATAATTATTTAAGGCAATTTACATGAGAATTTGAGCTACATCTCAATTCCTTAGTGCAAGACAAAATAAATTGCCATAAGAGTACAGATATTGCTATTTTAAAACCAATATTCATACTGAATTGGGGTAATCATCCTTTAGTCATCCCCAACCTGATTAAAGTTTCTTCAGTGCTCTAGTAATCCCCACAACTGAGATGCTCCGGTTTGGCACGGACCACGTGCCATTGCTGTACCATCATTATGCTGCATTTCACCACTGCACCGAGTAAACAATTTGACATCCAGTCAGCAATTCCACTGAGAGAGACTTGCTCGTGTTTCTGACCACAGCATATTTTTAGGAATGGCTACTTCCATTCTTAAACTATAAGAACTCCCTAAATTATCTGCTGAACTGGACTCTACAGAAGCAAAATCACCCATGCCATGCCCTTGATCTCATGGGCCTCATTTTCTTCCCCTTACACTAGCCTTTTCCTAGCATATTTGCAGAGTTTCTTTGAGTCATAATGATGTAAACCTCAAAAAGCAGGGAAAGCTCAAAGGTATCTAGAATAGAATTTTAAGAATATTTACCTCTTCCATAAGAATAATACCCACCCCTACTAACTGCAGTTCTGAATCACAGTTCTTGAAACAAGAGAATGTTTTCAATTCCTGACAGGAAAAGAAGAGAATGCTGACTAAACCTATTATCTTCTCTGTGTGTTCATTTTCACTTTGATGTACAATAAAAAAAAAAATGAACCGAAGATTCTAAAATATGAAGACACCATATCATTGTCACTGTGTTCTTACAAATCTGATCCATTCATGCTGTTTAAGCTGCTGAAACCTTTGAAGTTAGAAAATGCTGCCGTGAACTTCTAGCATTGGTAATTAAGACATAGTGTGGCAAATCAAAGGAGACGTGCTACCTTGCATCTACAGTTCCTTACTAAAAAAATGCAAGCTGAGAGTCACGATAATAAATCAATTGGTTCTGCTTTTCAGTAGGAAAAGACCTGTAACTTGTTATATTATAACTCAATCCCATCTTGTATCCAAGATCAATTCCTCTTTCTCTTCATGCTTTATGATCATTGAATTTCTTTTTCTTAAGGTTAATTTTTCTTACAGAAAGCAAGGGAAACACTGTGAGGTTTGAGGGAAAAAAAAGAAAAAGAATAAGAAAAAAGTCTCTCATCATTTGTCTTCTCAGTGGGGAGAACAGGAACATTTCCTTTCCCCTCTGTTACCACATTTTTCTCCTTCAAGCTGCTGTTGTTTTCCCATAAATTTCAGCAGGTTGAGCGTCTGAGGCTGTGCTAAGATTTGGGCTGGGAGAACATAGCCTATAAAGGTTTATTAGCACAACTTGGTTAAGCAATGTGTGAGTGTGAGGGAGCCTTGCGTTCTGGGTAGCAGACTCCTTCCACATTTCATAATGTATTAAAACCACAAACTATGAAATATTTAAATAAAAATAAATTAACGTGTGCTCCAGTTGGAAATCTCACTGCCATATTAATTTGCTTACTACATAAACCAAGTTCCTACATGTGATGTATGGAATTGGCTCAGTTTAAGTCATGGGTTTCATTAAAATGTTTATTTTTTCCTATTCTATTTTATAGTTAGGATTTTGCTTCAAAGTGGATAGCAGGATAAAAACTTATTAAAAATACACATATGCCTAAAAGGCACTGAACAGTTTGTTTGATTCTAAGAAGCAAAATAAGAAAATCTTCTGCATAAAGATAACATTATTCAACATTTTCAAACGTGGCCTTTTACATGGCCTTTCCTGTCTAAGTTTTCATCACTTATCTAAAGTTTTTGATTCCTTTCCAGAACTGTGAGCTTCTCCAGTTACTCTAAATCTGTGCTAAATCAGCCCAACCCAGCAATCCAGACAAATTTTCCAAACCTAATTGGGTACATAGGGATGAGCTCATGCTGGTCACTTCTCTCCACCTGCTTGTGCTACAGTGGTGAAGCACCGAGGGCAGATCTAAAAGGAATCAGGCAAACTCTGACCATCTACAGCCATACATGCAAAAGGCAGATTGCATATACATACATTCTACCCACTACCTTGGATCCCTTCTCACATTTATTAGCAAATTACTGTGTAATTTGTTAGATTTTTCCTACAAAACCACACAACAGCAAGCTACAAATCCCTGCTGCAACTCATGGGTACTCTCTGAACAGTCCTGAACTTAGCTGTCGTAGCCGTGACACTTCCTGCGTGATCCTGAGCGAATCATTTATCCACCACACCCAGGAAATCACCTTTATAGAAACCATAAAACACTCAGGGCAGAGCAGGTTTCTCATTACACATTTATAGTGTCCTTTGCAATAAGACCAGACTTAAGGGTGTTATAAAAATAAGTACACGACCTCTGTCCCCTAATGTTGTGCATTTTGTCAGTCTTCCACCACAAAATTTGTCTTCCAGTACCATCAACTTTCTTATTTTTATTTTTCCGCACTACCCGAATTGAAATTCTCCCAAAATGGTAAAAGATCCCCATTTCTCTTGACATCAGAACATAAGTATGCAAGGTTTCATAACTTCCAGTGTCCAAATGCCTCCTTATATCTCGTGTGGGAAATATATAGAGCAGCTACAACAGGAGTCTACCACTAAAAATCTTAAGGTGCAATAGCTGTCATCCTAATTTTAAAACATAAACATGATTTTGAACTCTAGTGGTATTTAAAAAAACATGTTACACTAAAATCATATTTTTATATATAGAAAGATATTTAAGTATCAACTAAACAAAGAGAAAGAAGAAAACCCCCTTTTTTCCCTTAACCTATTCCATTTCTAACAAGACTTGGCTACGGAGACAGTGAGACACTGCAGTGAAGTGAGCCACGCAATCAAAGCCCATCCAGCGCACAGAAGGGGCCACAGTGTCCATCCAAGCCAGTGTGTCTGTGACAACACAGGCTCCCTTTGCTGGTCTGGCCACCTCTTTCAGCCCAGGAGATTATTCTTGCTGCTCCCAGAAGTGCACAGGTCTCACTCCTCAGATGTTCCTGATTTGACCATCCTCCACAGCTACTCTTGGGTAGACAAATTTAGAATGATATTTCTCAACAGAAACAAGACACTTTCCCACTGATTTAACTAGATTTGAGGAAAAAAAAAATCTCATTAACTTGAAGAGACATTTTGAATAGATATTTGGAACAGAAAACTTCATCCCTTGTGCTTTTTAGGCAGCTTCCCAGCCCAGAATTAAAGACTTTTGTTTAGCAGTGAGCCTTATTCAAATAAAAACAAAACAATGATTCATAACTAATCAGGGAAACTCACAAAACAAATGAAAGAACCTATTTAAAATGCAGCAAAGAGACTGTAGTGATGTAAATGTTCCCAGTTTCTGACTGAATAGTGGTAACAGCAAGCTGGTCAGTGAAGATTCCTAAGCTGCATCCTATTTTCCTCTAAGTCTTAAGAAACTTGTAAGGAAAATGATAGAAACACTTTTCTTTAAATACAGAAAATACAATTTTTTTTCAGCTAAAAATCAGAAATAAATCCAATAAGGCCTTGTGGTGCCCATTCAACTAAAACAGTACTTAATAAATAAACATAGACTTACTAGACATATGTATTTTGCTTTGAGAATTACTTATTCCAGATAATTTTATCCTGGAAAAAAACCCCAAACTAAAGGGATTACGTTGTGTCTGAAGGTGAATATATGCACACACACACAGGTGTGATTGACCACACATCACTGCCATTCATTCACCAAGTCCTGTGATTTTATGAGTTAAGAGATTAAAACCTATAGATAGAAACAATAAAATACTTTTAGTTTATTTTCCCACGGTAATGTCGTAAACTAAGATTATATTTGTGAGATACATTTGAACTCAATTAGGTTAATAGGATCAAAAAAACCCTAAGATTTTGAAGGCCATATTTTTTTCTCCAGTACTCCTCAAAAAAGGACACATAGGTACATTTCAATACCTTGAAAATTTTAGGTTTTTTGTTAAGAGAAAATCTTTCTAACACAAAGTATTATTAGCGTTAATTTGCATTAAAATGAAAACTTTGGTCAGATCTCTTGCTTTCTGGTTTTCAGCCATGGTGGAATAAGCCCAATCTTAAAATCACCACAATGTAAAACTGGGCCATGTTTGAGTGAGTTACTCCAGCCATCAGCCTGATTCACTCATCACTTGGGAACAGCTGAAAGGTGGCTGCTCTTGATACTCATTTTTAAGGCTTTCTAAAAAGAAATCTAATTTTCCTGATTTTCGTAAGTACTTTTGGTGCAAGCCATATGTATACAAAAAAAATCAAAATGTTGAAAATGGATGCCTCCTTTTTTTTTTTTTTTCAGGTAATCTATTTCCCTCCCGCTTCTAGACAAATATTTTTCTTTCTTTTTAAAGATATTGCTACAAAATACACATATAAGCATGGTTATAACATGTCGCAGATAACAGAGCCTCATCATAACGAAACTGTATTCAGCACAGTAAGAGAAAAATCTTTAGAGAAATGACTCACTAAGAAAAAGCCCAGTGAAAGCCTCATAGGTCTCTGGAAGATAATATTCAGTCACAGCATGCCTTGAGAGCTGACAGCACTTGTGAATTAAAAAAAAAAA
>VYXC01013185.1:23445-50057 GCA_013397175.1 Platysteira castanea
AAAAAATCAAGGCTACAAACAAGAGGAAAGAGAAGAAAGAATAAGTCAGATTTAAATACATTTTAAAAATCCCCTAAACCAGATAAGTATTCTCATGAAATTATGTTTAACATACTATATGGAGAAAAAATACCCAATTTTTAACAGAAAGATCTTCTGTGACCCCAAACCAAAAAGGGAAAGAAACCCAAACACACTCCAAACCAAACAAAGTTGAGCTGTTTAATTGCTACCATCAATTTATCTCAGGACTTGTGGAAAAAATCCATTCAGAAATAGCACAAAAAATCTTGCAGAAACGTGTTCATGCTTCCTTCCTCTCTGGTTGTGAGTAGAATTATGTACATGCTGAGGCACTTGCAAAATCAGATTCTAAAATTAGAAACCTTTGTTGCACCAAACTAAATTCCTGTTCTGTGCCTAGTCAGCTCCTATCCTCCTGAGCAGCCACCATTTCACCTTTCACATGCCATGGGGCTTATATTTTACATAAAAGGACTCTAAAACGAAAAAGAAAGAGAAAAGAACATCCTCAAGATTTTCTGATCCCCTGAAGGGTTTATCTCTTATCTTCCCTATTTATAAGCACGGAAATTGATTGATGCAGATATTAACAAATATCCCTATTTTCCACTTAACCTACCAAGATACTCTCAAAATCACAAGTTGGGATGTCTATCTCTTGCAAGTTAGTGACATGACAGATGTTAAATCTGACAACACTCTTTTGTCCCCCCCAAAATATTCATAAGTATTCCCTGCCCCAGTGATTCACTACAATCATTGGCATTTACGCAAACTCTGGAGGGCTAGAGCTATAAGAAGTCCTTAAGTTTGTATTAACATCACTTAAATTTTCTAAAATACCAGTGGCTTTGTGGAGACAGGCTTTGTCTAAACTCAGAAGTATGGTTTTACATTGAAAAGAATAAGGCTCAAGTGTGCTGAGCTGCTTCCCTAAACAAAGTTAAATAAGAAAGTGCTCTACGTGCTTCCTAAATCTAGAGCCTAATCAGAAGTATCATATTGGAGGAAATCCTGTTACCCAAAACCAACCAAACAGAACAACTTCTTAAAATATTTTTTCCTGCACTGGATATTGATATGGCCACATTCAGGATGTACAAACAGGAACAAGATCCTTTAAGTGGCTCCCTAGATACACAAGAGAAACTAAGATAGGTGAAATCAGAAAAGAGATTAGGAACAGCAAGGAGATACGAGAGAAACAGAGGGGAAAAAAGTAGTAAAAAGCTTGGAGAAATTAGGAAGAGATTTATCTGCAATGACAATTCAAAGAGATTGGGATTTTTTTATCATTATTATTTTTATTTTGGAAAAGGATCTTGTTTGCAAGATGTGGCCATGAAGGTCCCACAGTTCTAGCAATTAGTGCTCTGCTAATTAAACTGCCACATCAAAGAGATAGACATTGTAGGGTAGCAGGATTAAAAGACACCTATAGCAGTGGGCTCTTTTTTAGAGGCTGCCAAGGTTGGAGCATCTATTGATTAACTGCTGCAAACACCCCTGGTAAATATTTCTCTCTACTTCCTCTCAGTTGCACAAAGGCAGCAAGCTGAAGCTCATGTCTGAAAAAATATAAATGGTTTGGTAAGAATCTAATACTGTAAGGTTGCAGTATGCTACTGAACATTATCTTGTAAATACAGCCTCTGATCTTCCAAGTCCTCAGTTGTTACCAGCTTGGATGAGCTCTGAAGTCTACTTTTCTTCCAGTATTAAGGACTATTAAGTATATTAAATATAAAGAACAAAGTTTTTGCAACTACAGGGACATTTTCTTAATTTCAGAGATTGAGCATTGATACATAAGCCCATACAGTTATTTTTATGGGCTCTGATACTTCTAGAACTGACTGAAAATTTATAATTTACATCTCATTTTCATACGATAAAACAAAAATTTCACAGTGGGAAATTCAGACAAGGTAAGATAGGATAAGGGAGAAGGAAAAGGGAGAGAGAGGGAAGGTGAAAATAGGAGGAAAAGAGTGAGCAAGAGCATGTGAGAGGGAAAAAGCAAGTGTGTGACAGCAGGTGTGAGTGTACAAGCAGGAGAACACAAGTGGGGAGAGAAAAGAGCAAAGAGAAACAGAGAGGGCTGAGAGAGATGGGGGAGAAAGAATGAGAAAATAAATTCTCTTTTTGCCAAATCTTGAAATGTGGCCAAGTGAAAAAGCTGGTGAAATGGACTTAATGAAACAAACACCTGCTTCTAATATATGAAGTAGGATGATTTTTGTATAATTGATTTCTTGTGTCAGAATTGTTGGTAGGAAGTTGTGATTAAGAGCAGATCAAAAGTGAGGGTGGTTATTTCCTCCATTCTTCCTCCAAAGGATTATGTATTTTAAATAGATTTTAATCGTCCTAAGATAAACATATTAGAAATGTTTAGTTCTAGAGAGGTCTCGGAGCTTCTTCATGTGGTCTGTGGCGTGAGGAGCTCCACTGAGTGTGGCTGCAGCTGAAAAGCTCTGTGCCCCCAAACCCTCACTTTTCCACCCTAGATTCAATCTCCTGTACCAGAATTGCCAGCTGATGTGCACGTCCATGTGTCAGAGTTTTCAGTTATCTGTTCAGATAATTGGCTTAAAATTAACTTCGTTTTGAAAAAGTCATTCTCAATTCTCTATATTTTCCCCAATCATCTCTTTATATAGAACCAAAATTCAATCACTTTTTTGCTAAAACCTAGTGTTACACTTTTAGAAGAGTACACACCATGATTTTGTTAAGTCTTTACCTAGGAAAAGCATGTACTCTGACATATTTCTGCCTCTGGCAGGGAAGGTTTAGCCCTCAGAACAACCCTCAGGGGCTCCCATTTACATAATGAAACTAATATGCTGCAACACACTCCAGCAATTCTTCTGGATCAGATACTTTGTATTTATTATGGTATTTTGGTGTACTTTTAGCAGGGCAATTTAATTAGAATTATCCATGGATAGTTTAAGAACTGAATATGCAGATCATTTATTACTGGCCTGTATTTACTGATGCAGCAACAAACCCATCTGGTTAGGACTTATTCTTTAATTAGTTCATTTAACATTTTTGTCCAAAGTGAATTGACTACAACTTTATACACGGCACAGGGCATAAATCAGTCTCTCTCAATCCTATAACTGAGTGACTTAATGGGGAGTGTTTCTCGTTGAGGGCAATTTTTATACATTTCATTCATTGTGCCAGAATTGTCAGTGTGAAATTGTGACAACAGCTGGCTAAAAGTGAGGGATTATGACCTTCTCACAGTGATTACATGCTAAAAATTAATTGTGTTCCCCCCCCAGCACTGTGGCATTGTGATTACTTGAAGCCGAGAGCGTGGGTGGGTGTGGGTGAGATGCGTGCAAGAACAAATGGATTACAAGGCACACAAATCAACGCTTGTTATTGCTAAGTTATAAAAAATGGTTTCTAGCTAACCAATACTGAAAGAAAGAAAGAAACAACAAGTTTAATTTAATTACCAGTATATCTGTTTTGTACTCTGGAGCAACTGAACTAAGATAAATTGTGAAACTAACATTCATCTGTATGTTATATTAAGATGCTGGTACAGCCATATCTTTCAAAGCCCTGAGTTTACTCTACCAATCATTTTTAAAAAATACCTCAGTCCTTTTCTATGTCATAAGTAATATAGTAAATCTTGTTTCTTTTAATGTTACAGCATCTTTCTTCTTGATGCTACTTTTTTTGCCAGCATTTGCTGCAAGAAATATTGATCTCTGTTTCTTCAAAATGAGTTTTCCTTGTACCCTTTTTTATTCAGTGGACCCTACAGTTTGTATGCTTGATATTGCACATTCTCTCTCTGGGGAAAACTGTTCTGTCACTTTGCAGTTTCTTTAAGCAGAATTCTTTTCACACTTTAAATAGCATTGTTCTGTGCCAGTTGTGAAAAACAAAACAAAACAAAACAGAACCATATCCAGCCGAAGCCTGTTTGGTTTATTGTATACATCTAGTTACACTCAAAAACCATTAGCTGGGAGCCTGAAGGCCAAATCCAGCATTAAACCATCTCTGACTTAGTCATATCCCTTCCCAGAGCAGCATAGTAGGCTAATACAGAAGCTTCAAAGAAGCTGCACGTATTTTTGTGATGATCAAAAGCCTACGAAACGTCTTAATTTACAAGCTTGCTCTCAGTCACAAAGGCAGTAGAATTAATATGGGGGAAAAAAGAGACTTTTGTGCCAAAATTCAACACAGTATATAAGCATATTCCCAGCAAAAGTATGTAGCTACATCTCTGTACTTTTACACCTATATTTCTTTATTACTTTAGGCACATCCTTCAATAATCCTTCATTGTTGGGTTAATATCTCTAACAGCTATGAGTAATCTCCATCTATGTATTCACAGATGGTGCAGCTCAGCAATACTGTTACTTCCTAGAGACTGAAAGTTGTCCTTTTGTTCAGTACAGGACCAGCAAAGAAAAAGAACTGTAAATGATACAGATGCATTTTTTCATCTGACCACTGATGCTGGTGGTTGGAAATACGGCTGTGAACACTGGGTTTGGCTGAGGAGAGAGAAATTGTCTCCAGCTGCCACATCTTATTAAACAATTGTCTTTATTTTCCAATGTCTGCGTGTTTATTTTCTTTGCTCCCAGCATTACATGAGCTGCTTTCCAACATGTGACTTACTTTTAAAAAATGCCCAGTCAACACATTTTCCATGACATCAGTGAGAACTGCTGCTCTCTGAACTTTTCCATATTTGTTTACTTTTCTTTAATCAAATTAATTAAGCTTTTAGGTCCCCATTTTAGGAATGTTAGTACTATCTGTTGGATCTTTTTTCCAGCAGAATGAAACAATAACAACTTTCAGAGCTCTCCTTTGAAGAGGTGTGGTCTCAGTGCCTCATCCAGCTGTATTTCCACTGGTTGTGAACACGTCATTCTATCCAAGCAGACCAGAGACAGATTCTTTATTTCTTTCCAACTCTGAGACCTCTCTATTTTGCCTTTTATGATAATTTAAGTTAAAACTCCAGTTGGACAGAATGCTTTTATAAAAGCAAGTACATTTTTTTTTCTACCAGGCCACTGGGGTAGGGAGTAGGGAACCCGAGTTTATGATAAAAAATATATTAAAAAAATTTAAAATTGTAATTGAAAATAAACTAGAAAAAAACCCCATGAAATATTGAAAAAAATGAAATATTTAAGCTTACTCACAATGTTCTTAAATTTTCTATTTGAAGAAATAGTCATTTAAATAGAAAATTTTTATCAGATCAATATTCTGACATAATGCAATACAAGCAGCTTTATTAGCAAGCTCTGCAAGGGCATAAAATTACCCAAAAGGGTTATTTTTTCTGCTCTAAGAAAAGATAGTGTACTTTAAACAACTATTCCCATCACCCAAATTTCAAATTAGATTTTTAGCAAAGCATATTTCCAATTCCCAGCTGGCGTTAATTCTACTTGTTAGAAAATAAGATGCTATGATAATTATATAAGGTGGCTTATTTGTGTTTTAACTCATCATTTATTTTGTGGTTATCTGCTTTTTCTTTACAACTGGTTGAATGAACATTATCAATTTGAAATATTGACATGTTTTAATGTGGAGGTATCTTTATTTTTTAAAATAAAATTAAATAGTTTTAGATACTACCCCTATACCTGCATTTAATGTCTGCTTCTATAGTTATAAAGTAATTATATTTTTATATATAGTCATTACTTTCTGAGATTATTCCATGTTTAATCTTTGCTGGATTTTGCTAAGCTAAGTAGATAAAGGCATATGCACATTCCACTGTACCTCAGTGAGTCTACTCAGGCTACATGGGAAGAAATGAAAATACAAGATCCCCTGCATAGATACAAGCAGTCATGTGCCCTAAGTAAGACTCTCCCTGATCTGTTATTAGCAAGGTGGTGTACATCTAAAAATTAACTTTTTTCCCCGCTCTAAGAAAGTAATGAGTTTAAGTATTAACCCTTGGAGGCGTAAAAATAAAAAGAAAGAAAAGAAAAGAAAGGAAGGATTTCCTGAAATAATCAGACTTCTTTTGGATTATATAAAATTGCAAACAATCCAGTTAAAAAATTGTCTTAACACACATTCACATAATTACCTATATTTCTGATACAGGAAAATAGGTACATGCCACTGATTTTTGTAAAAGCCTGCAGATAGCTGTGAACATGAATGGTCCTCCTACGGTCAGCACTAGACAGATCCCTCTGGGACAGGATCTGCATGCAGGCAGGTATCAAGGCCATGGCTTTTCCAGTGGGACTGTCCCCAAGCCTGGCTGCGGCTGTGGCCAGTCCAGCTCCCCCAGACTGTGCCCACTCAGCAGGGCTGGGCTGCCCTGAGCCGTGGCAGAGCCAGCAGGCTCTGCCTGCCTGGAGCTCAGGCTGGTGTCTGCCTTATCTCCCATCTCCCTGAGTATAAATGGATGTGTGCTGGGCTCTAAGACCGCACAAATCACCCCGGGTGGAATAATAATTGTACTTGTAGCTGCAGCCAAGCTATTTCACGGACATGTGGGGTTGGCAGAAAAGTGAATCAATTTATAAAAGAGTGTGCAGCGTTAGATAAAGCCGAAGCCCTGACAGCTTTATCTGATAGGTTCAGTTTGTTTTTTTAGAAGTGAGTAGCCCTGAGGCTTTTTGCTGAGTTTTATCGAATAGTCACTTTATTTTAAGCAACAACAGAGGTTTAATAGGAAGGGGGAACATGCTGAAAGGTCACCTGTAGCCAGGTATTATCATCTGAGCAAATGCAAACTGTACATCATGGAAACCTCTCTACAAACTGACAATAAGAATTCATCTCCTAGGAGTTGCTTCATCCCCATGCTCACACTTAAAACACTGCTGAATTTTCTGGCTTACTTAAATATGATTTTGATATAACTGATGTGGACACAGTAAGAAGATACAGTGTAATCAAAAAGAGAGAATAAAAGAGAGTGGAATTCAGTTCATTCAGTAAAGTTCTTTTATAGAGCAATAAATTTAAAGATAATTTCCAGAGAAGCAAATTAAACAGACACAGAAACAAACTTCTATACATCTCAAAATTATTATGATCACTCAAAGTAATTACCACTAGATGCTAATTTCACATACTTCAAGAAAAACCTTAATTAAACATTGGAGATGATGGGAAAAAAAGAAATGAGAAATGAAAGGAAATCTCAGAAGTTTTAGGGACTATTTTCCTCAGTTTTCCTTATCCATGCAAATGGCAAGAGGTTCAGAGTTAAAGCAAATGTATTTTGCATTTAATTAATCTAACTACAGAAGCAGAGATCCTTAGTCCATTGAGCCAATCCACAGATTATATGAGGAAAGCTTGCAAGACAAACAACTGCAAGAACATTCAAAGACCCTTTCATTGCTGTTAATTTCAGTTACCCATTTCATTACAACGACAAATGTAAAAAACTCTACACAGAAATGGTTGTATGGGGACGATGCATTTAAAGAACAAGACCACGATTTTTCCTGAATGCCATCACGGCACTGCTCACTCTATTACTTGCAGAAATAAGTCAATCAATAATTATAAGATACTCAAAAACAGTATGTTTACAAGGTTTAAGTTAGTAAACCCACCTACTAGATCAGAAAAAATTCCTAGCACACGACAAAAATATCCTGTAAATTATAGCTGAAGGCCAATGTTTTAAAACTTTCAACACTGGGGCTTGCATCTCAAATCCATATTCATGAATCAACATGAAAATGAAATAACGGTAAGAGGTCACAAAAATTCTAAATAACTAAACGGGAATTTCTAAGATTGATGAAAATTAGTGATCAGTATTTAGGAAACTACAGTTTTAGGCTTAGGTCCCAATAACTGTTCAATTTGTTTCATTCTTCTTTAGAAAGTTTGAGTAAATATTTGACACTAATAAGTAGCTTCTGACTGCTTGTGTTCAAGTCCCTAAGATCCCCAGACACCAGTCAGTGGCAAAGCCCTCTGCTACGTCTCCTTACATATCCTTCTTTAAAAGCTGTGATTTTGCTGGGACAGTCCAGAGTTGTCCAGGTAACATCCAGATCTTGTCCATATGAGGACCATATCTCCACTTTAGTGAGTTAATAAAACTCTTATTAAGTGTTAGTTCAGACTCTACAAGAACATGGGGACCCTGTCACCCAAGTTGTCAATAAACACTTCAGCTATTATAATTTAAATTAAAGATCTAAAAAAATGTCAACAATGTAAGAGAGCTGTGCTTTCTACTCCTCCCAAACAGTATAACTGCACTATGCACATGCTAAGAAACTAAGAAACAGAGCAGATGGAGAGGATGTCAGCTGTGCTGGCAGAGCAAAGTCCTGCTCTCCTCATTCTAAAGATGCAATATTTGCACCCCAGATTTCAGGAAACTTGAAATCTGAGCTTTGCAGTCTTCCAAGTATTCCCTGTACTGAAGAATTTTGAGCTGTCCTGTCAGCAAAGACACACAGGATCTCTACCATGAAACATGTGCAAGGAGCAGCAGATAGAGTTCTGAGTCTCTTTTTTAATTTACAACACAATGAGCTTGAAATATTTTGTTTACTTGGAATCACTGTGCATTGGATTATATTTTTTACAAATGACAGGTGTGTTTTATTTTATTCATAGAGAACCATACATTTATTTTCAGGTATCTTAATAGAACTTCAAAGTATTACATTGAGGTTGATTACTATACTCAAGAACTAAAGAGGATAGGGAGGGTTGGATTTTTAAAATCTGATTAAATACATCATTTATTCAGAAGAATTTATTTAAACATTTATAGAAACTCTATCTTTAAAAATCAAATCTCTAGTTGGGTGTGGGGGCTGGGCATAGAGCAGTGGGAAACAACAAATCTCAAAAAGTCAAAATCCAATTTGTCAATATTTTTATTTTTTCACAACAAATATGTCAAGTCCCATGAATTATTTAGGTTATGCTTTTTGGCCCCCACCTCACACTTTCTCTCGGTTGCATATGTTGGTTATTCATTAGCTATGAAACACTGCAGCACCTCTCCTCTCCAGGACCTGCCAGCTACCTCCATCTGGCACCAAGCTCCCAGAGAAAGGGGCTCTACTGCTGCCCCGCCTGGGCCCTGTGTTCCAACAAGCCCCAGTTATGAGGTCTTTCTTTTTGCAGTCTTTAGGTACTGCTGTGTGACAGGACAGGATTCTGTGCCTCAACACAGCCGATGCACAAACCCATTGCCACTGTGTCCTGTCTGCAGCTGAAAAAGGCTGGTGCTGGTACCCGAGGGCTCCATGAGTGTGTGTGAGCTTTCACCAGTGCCCTTCTGTCTCTCCCCTGAAGAGGGGGAAGGAGCCCTGAGTGCCTGTGGTTGTGTTTTGTGCCAGTCCTATACACAGGAGCTGTAGAAAGCCACACCTCATCCGTGGCACACTGTGCACACCCTGCCAGCATCCCCAGGGGGCTGTGCCCCTCTCTCTGGGACACTCTGGGATGCTCAGCTTTGCTGCTGGTTGAACGGGCACGCGGCCAAGTGGCAGCAGAGTCCCTTAGCCAGGACAGAGACTCCAGGTCCCCAGGATGAGTCCAGGCAGGAGGAAGTCCTGGGCTGGAGCAGGCAGCCACGCTCCCAACATCACTTCATGTGCCACACTCACAACCCAGTGACAGTCCAAGAAATTCTCTGTTCATTTACACCCCCAGTGGATTCAGTATCAATGCTGGTGCTGTAAAGAAAATATCCAGTACAAACGAGGTCATCAAATTTGTCTCAAAACATGTTTGATCCATTAATTGCCCAGATCTAACTCACTAAACTTGACTGCATTATATAGGCATTTAGATGACTAAGTGGCCCTGTTGGTTTGGAGTAGAGCACTGGATTTTGTGATATGTCAGTGCAGTAGAGTGGAAAATAAACAGCATCCTCAACTGCTGAATAATTAATTCTTTTACTGAATTAAATATGAAAATAGTACAGGTCATTTAGAATTTCTTATGCTTTTTAATAATAGTCTCTTCAAAACCTGTCACATTACTCAAATTCATATCAACATCTATTTTATTTACTCTCCATTTTTAATATGAAGCACGCTGCAGTATTTTGTACTAACAGCCATATAAAAACATCAGATGCTGTCAAGTGGGAAGTGAAGGTTTTGATACTACTGGGGTCTTGGCTCAGAAGCAGCTTGGGATTGTGGGTTAGGCTTCATAGCTCAATTTCCAAAAGTGAAGGTAGCAAAATAATGAATATATATGTAGTAAAAGGGGGTTTTCCGGGGGAAAATTTAAGTATATGCTTCCGTCCATACTTCTCAGCACTAACAATAGGGTCCTATCTGTAAAATGAAGAGGGGAAATAACCTCACAACATCCCTCATCACAACCAGAGCCAGACAAATGCTGATTTTTTTTTTTTTAAAGGAAAAAGTAAGCTTATTTAAGTCTGAGTCTCCTATGCATATCCTCATTAGTCTCACTGCACAAAAATCACTTTCCCTGAATGATGAATTCTATCTGCCCCTTCTCCCTAAGCTTTGCTCTGGGAAGAGCTGCCTCATCCATGAATGTGGCAGCATTACCAATTAAGGGAAGTCCTGCTTCTCTAAGCACAACAACAGAACTACCAGGACCCACAGAAAATGATTTGCTACAACACATCCTAGGAATCTGGGCCTGTGCCTGCCCATCTCCACCAGTTTACATTTTTTGCCAATATTTGGATTTTTACAGGATAAACTGAGCACCACATTGCCCCACAACTGCACTCATCCAGGACCACAGAGAGTCTGCTGGAGAAGATTTAGTTAAGAGAACTCTTTGTCATAAAATCCAAGATGAGAAAAAATTCATCTCTCATTCCTGGAAATATTAAGAAGAGTAATGCCAAAAAATAACAAAAATGCTGAGATTTGATAATACAACAGGGCCAGCTATAGCTATGCAAGTGCCAAACTTAAGATTTGAATAATAGTCCATTTTCATTTGTGAGAAACAATTGTTCAATATTTGCATTAGGGCAAAGATATAAAACATCTAGACAGAATCTGTTACAGTCAGGAGAGGGAAAGTGCCTGCCTAGAACTTAAAATCTCTTTTCTTTATGAAAACTTGAACACTGTAACTTGTTATAAACTGTCTTCACTTTCTGTTTTCTTCCTATTCATCTACTCATATTTCCACTGTGAGTTTTGAGCTTCTTGATGATGGTCAGTTAAACAACTATTGTAATATAGTTGTATATGCAAAAAACAAACACCAGAACAGCATGTATTTGATTGAATTCATATTATTTTCCCTTTGATCAAAATCACTTTGTCTTTAAAAACAAGCAAAATATCTGGAAAACAAAACAGATGATTTTCTAGTTATCTTTAAAGGGTGAAGGTCATACTTTAACAAAAAACCCAACAATCCAAGCAACCCTTCTACAGCTTTTACAATTAAACTGAAAGCAACAAAAATGTTAGCAATGCAATCCAGTCAATTCAGGCTCTCTCTGCTTGAAGTTGAGAATGTGCCAACTCGTATAAAAAATTTCCATTTCAAAATGAAACATAAAATCCTTCTTTACCTGTTTGAAATGAAAAGAAGTCCCAGTGGAGCTTCCAAAATGTATGCTCATTGTTTAATGACCTTCTAATAACAGTGAGAGAACATCCAAGAACACTGCAAATAATTCTGGTCTAAACAGGTTAATGATGGAAGCCAAGGCCAGGACTACAGCAAGCTGTTCATTAGCATTTGATATTTCTGGCAAATAAACTCACTGCTGTTCATCCATTAAGTTCACATCCAGCAAATGGTAACAACTGCTCCTGACATTCAGTACAGAATATTCTGCTCCCGTATCGAATCCTGCTGCTCTAAAGAAGCCACCACTGACATAAAAGAGGAGGCCAAGCTTCTTCCAATGGCTTCTGTTAAACTAGCACAGCAATAAAGTTCCAGCTGAACAGGGCAAAAACTGATCATAATTTTTTACTTTTTCTCAGTGTGTGAGGAAGTGTCTGGGGAAATTTTGTTTCTCATTGCAATGCAGGACAGGGAAAATAAAACAAAACCACACATTATTATGTTCTCAGCCTTCATACTGAGATCATGGTTTAGTGATCATATCCTAAACATGATATTTTTCATAAGTACTGTTCAATCTACCATGTGCAAGATTCCAGATTTCTGCTGGCCTTTAAATCTCAGCTTTATGTGTCTCTTGCAATCAGTATTCACTGGTGAGCTACATGGACATAATCAAGCTTGCTCCAGCTGATTACTGACCAGCTTTAAAAGGCCCGGAAGAGCTGTTTTCTCCAGCTGGAATGTTGATTAAAGCTATCTCAGTAAACATGGAATATATGAGCACTCAATTTCCAGCCATTCACCTAGAGACTACCAGAAATGCAAGATTTGCTCAGGTCAGGCTGAGATGTGTATAAAACTGATAACTTGTTTGGCCAGAAGGCATCATTTCCCTGTTCACTAAAGGGGTTCCTGCTCTGCAGGCCAGCAGTTCTTGTTATGGTTTGGAGTTGTGAAATTCCTCAGATTCCTTCAGAGTCCCAAATCCTTCTGCAGCCAACAGAGTCCTGAATGACATCTGTCACCAGCTGCCTTGAGGAGTTGCTCAAGTAACTCCTAATTCCTCAGGCAGGGATGGACTTTTCCCCTTTCATGGGGAAGTCAATGAGGAAATGGAACTCCTCTCTTAAATCCATCTGAGGACACCATTATGCCAGTGCCTGAAGAGGCTCTGAACTGCCTTTCCCCCTCTGGAGTTGCTCCCCACTGTAACAGCCATCCTACTGACCCGTCCTCATGTATTTTTCTGCTGTCCTGAAAAATATACTGGAGGTAAGTGAGGAGGTTTCCCCTCCTGCGGGGATGGGCTCTGGAGTGAAAGCCCCCTGCGCCCTGGTCACATGTCAATGTGATGATTTAGGTCACACCTAAATCTTGTTCCTCATTGGCCTTTTTGTGTGCCCCTGCCCCGGGAGTCCTGGTTGTCTGATGATTCTTGGTCAGTCTGTGCTGAGTCCCCAGCCATGAGGCTGTGAGGAGTAAAACATCTGTGAACATCCACGCAAATATCGTTCCTTGATTCTTTCCACGGGATAAATCTGTCTCTGGAAAGGTCACTGGAGACCCCACAGCGACAGGTAAGCACATACACATATTCAGAAATTCAGACAAAGGAACGTTTCAAAGGAAAATCTTGAATATTATTCACGAGTCTGCTTTATTTTTTGGAAGAATCTGGATTCTTATTTCCAGGCCAGGTGGAGGCTGGACATGGAATTCATCTAGGCATGTCAAGCTATGTCTGAAGTTCAGTGGAAGTTAGCAAGACTCACAGAAGAGATCAAGACTTTCAGGCCAGCTAAGCCATAAGCAAAAGCTATAAAAACTTATGAAAGACAAAGACAACCACCAGCCAACAGTAGATATCCAAAAGCCACAGTTCCTCTGGTTAGAAAGGAATCGGATCCTCACAGTTGCTTTCTCCCCAAAAATCTCTATCTGAAGCCTCAATTTTTGAGGAATGAGCACTTACTAGTAGGTGGGGTACAACATTCTCATTCTCCTAAATCTCATCTATTTCCAAATCACTGAAATGTTCTATCTGTCTCTTGCAGTTGCCTTGCAAATTGGCTGGCAAATATTAACTCAAGCTGGTCTACCAAAGCAGGTGATCAACTTTTTGCCCTTCCATTTCAATAATCCAAATAAAGTCTGGATACAACACAGACTATGTCTACACTGTGCAGGGAAGCACTTTGTGAGGTGATCTACTAGATTCCCCTGGAGTGCTAGACTGAACCCTCTTTGGGATCCAAGCTGTTACGTAAATCCAACCTATTTTTTCAATTACACAATATAATTTTGACTAGTTAAAAAGACACATTCACTTTTTTCACCGACAGTTGCCCAACTGTACAGTCTTACAATATCCTTCGAGGACTCCTGAATAGTCTTTACTACACACTTTGGGGGTTTACAAATAGGAACTCTCTAAAACTGCAATGGTTATGCAGCCAACACACCACAGGCACATAATAAGGCAGCTGAAAGACTGGGAATCTAGCAGAAGATAAAACACCACAGCAGCTCTGACTTTCTCCATGACAACTGTAAAAAGATTAGGAATTATTTCATATCTATACCATGCTTAGAGATACATGCTTAGATAGACTGCAAAGGTCATCTGATATTTACAGCTCCAGCTCTCAGTAAGAGCAACTTGGCTGCTCTGAATTCAACAGTCTGGCTTTGATCCTCAGGGAGATATGGTCTAGCCATCTCTTGCCTCCACTCCAAAGTGATTGATGTAATTCAGCAGTTGCTGAAGGAGAGATATGAAAAAAATTACCAATTTATGTAGAAGAGCCCGTCAAGGGGTCTTTTATGTGTAAACATTTCCTGATTTAATGACAACTTATAGGATAAATGATTTGTCTCACTATGTTTTTAATTACTCCGTCTAGACAAGATTAATTGCAATTTATTTCAGTTGAGGTGAGTAAGAGTATCAACATCTCCTATTGAGCACACATGTCCTATGGAGACAAGTCTATATCCTCCTTGTCTTCTCTCCAAACTCAGTGGAGATAAACTGCCTCCTGCTCAAGGTGCTCCTTGCTTATCATCCCCAACAGCTTCTTCTAACCAAGTCCCATCAGGGTTCTAAAAGCCCTGAGGCGTAAAGAGCTCAGTCCCCGTGGGGCTCTGTTTCCACTGTTTTCAGGTTTGCCACCATGTCTGCACTTTGATGAAGGATGCACCTCAAAATCTGGAGAAGGGAAACAGCCTGTAGCTCTGAAAGACTGCTCCAGTTACCCATGCCTAGGTACTGACAGTGCAGGGGAAAGGGAGCAGCACAGAGGCAGAAAGCAGAAACGATGGAGCTGGCACTGAAATCAGGTGAGAGTAACAAGACACAGGATCACACACCATTACCATTTTAGAATGAGAGGTAGGAATCAACTGGATTGTAAAATTAACTGATAGCAGTAAATAAAATAAGGTAGGAAAAGCAGATGGAAGTAGCAACATACTTGGGTACATTATAAGACATTCATTACAAGACCGCCTGCAGCAGAGGCTGAAACCTCATTAGTCATATGTACTTCTCTGCATGAAATGTGTGATATTTACAGTTATGATTAGTTTATAGACTAGTTGAAGTTTGGACCAATGCCTGGTTTTGTTCTTTCAGAAGCACTTGAACTATCTTCAGGGTAAACAGATATGACTGAAAAAAATATGTAGTGTAGAGTGGCTAAGCAGTAGCTCACAGATCAAAGCCAAAAATAATGGGACACAAAGATAGAAAAACAGTATGAAAACAAGAGATGAATGTGGACTGATGGCAAACACTGCAGGTGTATGGTACTCATTCATATCCAGTCGGGCAGTCAGTGAAATAACCTATGGAAACAGGACTGTCTTTTAAAAACCAAAATTACTGCCTGATATCAGCTGAATGATTCATCCTCCAATTTGCTGGAGATTTAAGCAGAACTGCAGCATACACAAACATTAAGTCTCTTTCTCTTACTGTTGATTTTATGGATTATCATGAAGAAACTGGGAAATAGAGGCTCACATTGAACCCTAATCAGATTTTAGTATTAGGGGAAAAAAAACCCCTTAATTTTTAAAAAATAATATTTTCCTAATGTAGCTCAAAGCATTTGTTCACTGAAGAATGGTTCTGAATTATAGTTGCTAGCAGGGTTTTAGAATGCTGTTCTCACCAAACAATATATGCATGAACTGGCAGAGACTTCTCAGTTGCAAATGGAAAAAAAGAATCAAGGTTGCAACTGTGGCAGAGAGAGAGTGCAAAGAAAAGGGCATTGGAAAGGTGAAATAGAATGAGTCAAAAAGGACCATCTGGGGAGGAATGAGACAAACTTAGAAAAAGGTGAAGAGTGATGAGTTTTGAGCAGGATGAATACTGGTCTCTCTCTGCCTCTCTTTCCTATCCCTGCCTATCCCTATCCCCTTGTCTCCCTTGACTACCTAGAGTACAAACCTGCATTTGAAAACTGCTACATCAGGACTCCTGCTTTACTTCTCTCCTTCAACCTTCTCTACTTGTGTGTATCTTACTGTGGAAGAAGAGACCAAGTGGGCAGCCAGTCCCTGCCCCAGCAGTGCAAAAGGTAAACACACCAAAAATGGAGGCAGGGATTAGCAGCTGAAGAAGGTCTCAGAGAAGGGCTTTCTATTCTTCTTTCAAAGGAAGCTGAAGCAGACTGTTGCTGCTGGAAGAACATGACCCTTGGAGTACAGTTAATAGTTTTTTCTCTGCCAATGCGGTGGATTGAAGAATCTCACTGTGAGGCCACGAGTGCCAGAGTGGCACTGTAAGAGGGACCATGATAAGATCAAGACTGAGCCTAACTACCCCTCTCAGCAGAAGTGAGTTGTTGGATCAGCTTATATTGGATCAAATAATGTCTTCCTGTACCTTAAATTTGCCTGCTGCTCCCTTTACAAAGCTTGTGAAAATGCAGATTTGGTCATAGAAGGCTAAAACTGCTTAGGTGAGACCTGTCTGTGCTGAAAATCAGCTCTCTTTTGACGTTCTGATTCAACGCGTTCAGCCCTTTGAATTACTACTTTTAGGAGCAATTGTCCCAAAGATTATTAACTGGAACTTCTCCTAAGTCTCACTGAGGAGTTAATTAGTTTCTGTCTCGAAAAATGAGTGTCATATTGCTAGAATCTTTTCAACCCAACACAGAGCTCAGTGCATCCTGTGAGAACAACCATCAGTTCAGCTGGTTTTGAAAAAGACACTCTGAATTACCCCAGGCTATCTGAGTTGAATTTTATTTTTCCAGATTTATGGCTGACTATTATTCCCATGCTTTGTTTTATATCAGCATGTGGCAAAAATTGATAGGTTTTTGCTTTCTCTCTCTTATATTTTCCTTGGAATGCTTCATACAGCAAATCTAGTAAGGTATTTAGAAAGTCAGCTGATGTATGAAGACATTAACAATCTGAAGAATATCAAATTGCTTGGAAACTGGAGAGCAAAAAAAAAAAGAGGAAAACTTTGAGAAGAGGTAAGCACAGAAGAAAATATGTAATTTGCAGATCTCTGTAGCAAATGACTTTAGCACGTGTGCACATTTATGTTATTTCCAACAGAAAATGTCAAAGGAATTTTCCACAGCTCTGCTAAATGAACACAGACTTTTCTACAGGTGAATACTTCTTAAGAGTTCAGGAGTCTTAAATAATTATGTACCCTGTTAAAACAGATGACATGTTCCATGTAATCCTGGCAGCCCTTAGGAGAACCATAACAAAGTTTATGTTATCTTTTTTAGGTTGTATTTGGTTTGTTTGTATTGGATATATTCTGGATTTATTCTCTTCAACAGTGAAGACAAAGGGGGTCTACATGGTACAGAAGTAAACCAAATAAATCCAAAACATTAGAGCAAAAGTAAATCGGTGTTTACTGTGTGTATAGCAACAAACGGACACCTGAAAAAATTGATGGGGATGCTGAAAACAAAATGGGATGGCAAAGTCTCCTGCAAGAAGCTACAGAACACAAAACTTAAGATTCAGAACTATTACAAACATACATGTGCATGGCAGAATATTATCTACAGTTGCTATAACTGAGAACAATCTATATATTTCAGATTAAAGATTGAAACTTGATTAAGCCCTGAAGCAAAATCGCTGGTGAGATCAGGATTTAGACATGTGAGAAGATGTGCCATAGTGTGTCTGCCTGTTACAGGCCCTTCTGAAGAATCTGGGTTGGGTCACTTCTAGGATATTGAACTGCCTGCTTTTTTCCAGCATGAAATGTCTGTGTTCCTGTGAAGTTCTAAACTAAATAATAACTTTTGCTTAAGGACAGTATTTTTGAAGTTATTTACTGCACTCTCTTTATGTTTCTGTTTAAACACTGCTTAAACAATCAATTGATACGTGCTTTTTTAAAACAGGGAGTCATTTATAAACTCAGCTAAATTTAATTCATGCCAAATATTTCTTATTTCATTAATTCAGTGGGTTTCAACTACAGAAGTGCCTCAAGCAGGATTATAACCTGCAACTCTTGAGGAGTTTCTGATGTTCATTAATGCAATTAAAAAAAAAAATTGCTATAGTTTCCCTGTTTTGTATTTTCTAAAGTCTTGCGTATTTTTCTCCTGAAATTCATGTGTAAATCAGCTACATCTAATTCTGTCTTCTTTTAAGACAGATAAGCAAACAATGATGTGATCTTAGAGATGTACCCTGGGTATGGGGAAAAAAAATCCCAACCGACCAACCAACCAACTCCAAACAACAACAAAAACCAACAACCAAAAAACCCCCAAACAAACAGAAAGCTAAGAAAAAAAAAAAAAGATCTATCCAAAGCTTAATCATGCTGGGTTTAGGACACTCTAATTTTTAAAAATCTTGATCCTGAGCAACACAGGTTGTAATACTGTGAAAGCCAATCTGATCTTTCCGCTTATACTTGATAATTTCCCCAAATCTCAGTTTCATTCATTCCCAGAAGATATTTACCAAAAAAATAAAAATGACTTAATATCTTCTGACATCAGTTCTATGTCAACCCATGCTGCCTGTGCTCTGCTTCACATGGTACCTTTCAGTGTAACTATTCCATCTCAGTTCTTACATCAAAGTTTCCTTTGCCTATTTTTAATTTAAATTAAAATCATTACACTGACACAATTAGCAGGAAGAGCAGTTTAATTGACATCATGATCGGGTTGTCTTTTTTGAGCCAGAGTAAAGCAAGGAGACCAGAGCAGTACAGCACAGATAACATCCCTCTGTAATACAAAAGATGACAAAGTGCAGGCTTTGAGGGAAAAAAAAAAAAAAAACATAAAAACACTACTCGATGGAATGCCCAGTATTTCACTGATCTTTTCTTATAATCATATTATAATAGCTGTATTATCGTAATGCAAGAACACTACTGAATTTATTGCGTATTATTCTAGTGCCCAGACACATTTCCAAGTGATCTACAAGCTCAGAAAAAAAATTAATCCTTACTTCCAAAAATTCTACAATCCTGGTTTAATGTTGGTGGTCTAGTGAATACACAATCATCCACTATCCAGCATTAGGCTCTAGGACTAGAGAGGAGATCATTCAGATTAACATCAGCCAATGCTCTCACTTTACTGGAAGTTTAGTGTTTGACAAATACTTCCGAGGGGAGATGGATGTTTAAAGAATGGTTTGCAGAACTTTTTGGGGAGCGACTCCCAAGTATGATGTCCCAATGAGACAAAGCCAAAACACATTTATGAAGTTTTCAGTCATACTGACAAAGGATGATCAGATTCAAAAAGAAAATAGTTTGGTGTGAACAAATGAGGATAAGTTGGGTGGGGTGACAATCTTGAAAGTGAGGACAAGTGACTTCTCTTTGATGCAATAGAAAAATCAGTGGAAAGATACAAAGCCTGAATGATGAGCTAGAAAAATGAATTTATACAGATATGCAGAAAGCAAGATTGCACTTCTCCAGGCAAGAAGAAAGGGGTTTACAGTAACCAAGATGTGACCCGATGAATGTAGATAGCAATTTTAGCTGTGTGAACTGACTGAAAAGGTACTGACTTAGAGCTGTAGGGAAGAATGAGACAGCATGACCAAGGCATGGGGAGGATGTGAGGATCTGTAGAAATACCTAGAGATGATGACTGTGGTTTTTTGAACTAGAGAAACAGAGAGTCCTGCTTTAAACTGAATGAATCTTAAACAGAACAAAACATATTAAGGAGGAAACTGAAGAAGGCTATTAGACCATAGAAGATATTAGATGTCAAACAGGATTCTGTGGTTCTCTCTTCGCACAGACAATGCCAACTTGACATTCAATCAGTACTTATGGAAACATCTCTCTTCCTCCTCAAAAAAAAAAATGCAAGAAGATTTGATATAAACTATTTTTTAAAACAACAAATCATATTTATTATGTGCTGATGACTTGCTGCCTTTTATATACATAAGTTTTTGCTATGACAAGCCCGTGTTTTTCAATTAATTTGACAGTGTGATTCAATGTAATCCAATCGAGGTATATAAAGAGAGCTGTGTATAATCAGAAAAGTACTAAAACAGAACTCTTCTGAAAAGGCATTTGGTGTGATGGTGAAACTTCAGGAAACTAAATCAGAAATCTGAAGCAGGAAACAGAAATCTAAAACAGTGCTACAAATCCCAGTGGGACAGCCATTTGTAGATGTGAAGTATTCCCACCACAAATCTTGGTATTCGTGCATTATATAAAAGTAAGTGTTCTTCTGGGAACAAAGAGAGAAGAAAAAAGAATCTTAGATTGTCCTGAAACATTAGAGCATTATTGTTCATTCCCATGCAGTTTAAAATCTCAGAGCATCCCTTTTTGAACCTTTATTTTTAGGGATCCTACCACCAGGTTTTACTATGCACGTTTAGTTGCAATTTGGAATGCAAGGTATAAGCCCAGAAGTGAAATTATTTTAGTTAATTGAAGGCGAGAATGTAATCAGTCAGATTCTTTTTCTAATTAAAAACTGCAAAAAAATAATTAATTCCAAATGCTTTTTTGCACAAAGTAGCTGCAAATCAGATAGGGATTTAGGATACATAATTCAAGCTTGAATACAGGGTTGAAATCCTCTCCAGAAATTTCCAGGGTATTTGCATCCAGATTTTGGACTGGGAACAGTTTCTATTCAGACATTTTAAAAGATGTAAAACAAGATGGCTATACAAACTATACATACTATACATATGTTCTGAGCCCTTTAGGAAATTTGAAATTATGTTCTGAGTAAGAGACCCAGGGGCTCAGTTTGAATTTGAAAGACCCATGAAATTACGGACATATCAATGTATAACTACTTCATCCACATAACAGAAATACAGACTGTAGGTACAAGCAGCACTTTGAAAGGTAAAATAATTTAGTCAAATGCTCCATAATGTTTTTCACTAGGAAGTTTTCCCTTGTCTCACTTAAATCTTCCTTACTATATTTTAAGATCATGTTTGTTTATTTTACCCATCCTAGACAGGAAGAATAACTTCCCTATGTCTCTGCATATTACACTGGAAAACATTTTCACACCACCCCCTTTAGGCTACACATTCCTATTTCCTTTCTTCCTTTTTTCTGTGAAAATTATGCTGAGCTCCTTTTCAGTTTGTTCAAACACTTTCTATTTACCTGCAGTGGAGTGCCCAGCACACAGTAGACACAGCAGACAGTATTTCCGAAACTATGTACAAGTGAGAACAATTTCATGGCTTTTCTGGGCTGCAAAATATACCATGGCTCTGGGCACTGCATGCATGACATTATTGTGATATATTGTGGGGATACTTACTCCCTCATGACAGTATGATATTTGTCGCTTTTGATTTACGTGCGATTTCTTATAATTGTCAGGTCCTGTTATGAAGGACTTCCAGTTTTACCTCTTTTGGTGAATGAACAGCTTATTCTTATCAAAATATAGTACACTGGTTTTCAGTGAGCACAAATACAACATATTTTTAATCAAGACTTTGACTTTGCCATTTTGAGCTCAAAAATAGACTAATGCTTTCAGTGCTTTTACAGAAATTGAAGTTAAGCCGACTCCTTTATAATTTTCTTCTCCTCTCCCATTTTTTTTAACTTAAAAATCTTTCTTAAACTTCCCCTGTATAACCTATGTTCTATACATTCTCAAAGATTAGGTCTTCATCTATAAAGTTCAATTTGTCCAAGTGATTAAAAAAAACCCAAACAAAACGAAAAAAACCTCAGTGAATGATCTGTGAAGATATTTTGTTAAAGATATTATAGGATTAGATTGTTCTTCTCAATCTGCTCGTAGCAATGGGCTGTGATCTCTTAAACTAATTTTCTTCCAGCTTATTATTGGTCCAGAAGTGAGTTTACAGGCAAAAAATCAGAGGTACTGCAATAATTAAATCAGGAGTAGAGTTTCTATCACCATGTGGTTTTACCATATTTAACAGCATGGTGGAAGCGAGATCAATATCAGGACATCCTTCCAGAATTTTCCTGGTTTTGTATCCCTGAAGGAAGCAGGACATTGGCTACAACTGTTTTATGGCAGATTTTAAATATCTCCAATACCAAGAGAAGTGTGTTGTGCTGCACTGCCATACATTTGAGGCAAGATATGGCAGACATTCTTTGTAGGTTGTTTTTTTAAATTGTTTTAAAAGATGATAGTTAATATGAGTGTATTTCCACAAAATTATAGTCTGACACATTCTTTATATATCTTTCAGTTGACATTTGCTCTCACCGTTACTTTCAGCTCTACTCCTATGTGGAAGTGACTACAATGCTCCCACAAGTAGGTACACCAAGATTTTTGTTTTCATTACTCCAGTACCTTTAAGAGTTCCCATTTCAGAATTAGCACTGTCACCTGAAAATCTGTCCAAGTGATAATGCTTCTGTGTAACTGAAGCACTCCTCAGAGCTCTGTTTTTTGAAGCAGGAAAAACTCTTTTGGTCATGCAATAGTATTGCTAAGCAAGTAAATGCATTGACAACCTTCAGTCAACGCACCGAGTCCTCTGCTCACGTACCTACAGCGCTCTCCAATTGCTTTACTCCTTCAGATTAAATTTGGTGGTATCATATTCGTGATCATTCCCTAGATAATCCCAAATCTGCACAAGGAATACTGACTGAATATGACCCAGCAATGCTTGAAAGGAGTTCTAACAAAAAGCCCTGGTAGTCATTCTCTGTGTTACCTCAGAGGGGAAAGCACTGGGAAGGGGCTATCCTGGGGAGCCAACTAATTCACTAACCAACTAGGTAAAGATCTCCAGCAAGATGAAAATCTGACAATCCCAGACTACAAGAAACATTGAATGAAAAGCATCCAATGCTGAAAGTCCAAACACTGAATATTTGAATTCCTAACAAAGTCTAGCAAAGGGATCTGCAAGTGACCAGTTACTGTTTCAAAGAATCTCTGGAAGCATCTGCTGAGATTAAGGAATTTCTGTGCTTTGAACACTCAGCTGAATAAGGAATACAGACTTTAGCATTAGGGGATCCCTTTGATACAGCCCTCAACAACAGCATTCAAGGGGAATGTGCACCACCCTGGAAAATTAACTCCATGCCTAAATCAAGTGCTAGGGAAGCGCAATAGTGAGAGATCAGTTTCTGAATTAGTGTGATATGCTTGAGTGTGGAGTTTCTTCCTGCTTTTCAAAGCAAAATTTTATCTGATGCTTTGCTTTTAAAGCTATTTGAAGTTTGAAGTCTTAAGCAGTTTGCGACTAAGGAAGTGTATCATCCTGATAGAATAAATTGTTTTCTTGCTGTTGAAAATTAATTGTAGGGTTATCACAGACCAGGTAGAAGGAGAATATGGTTTGAGCTGACTTTCAATTAAATCCTACATTGATATATTAAGTAAATTCAGTACTGTGCTAACTTAAAAACACCTGCAGAGCTTTCCTAAAGCTCTGGCTGAGGCAGAGGATTTAATTCTATTTTCGATTCTGGAAGACTCAGGCACAATTTACATTTGCTCAAGATTTTAGAGGTAAATAATATAACACCCCTGACAGGTTATAATTAATGGTTGTTTAAGGTACATACACACTATCAGATGATAACACTGTAGTGACAGAAGTGCAAGGCAGGATATCTTTTAAACAGATAGATTATGAATGAATATTAGCATAGGATATTTTTTCCAGTACAGGCAATAGTCCTGTAGAATTTGAAATCAGATTTTATAAATGGTAGCCCTTTGTGCCTTCTCGGAAGGTCCCTTTCAGGTTTGCATGTCAGCTCGACTATTAGAATAAAAAAATTAAAAATGATCGGTTCTACAATGCACATGAAAATCTTACGTCCTCTCACAGTTGCCATGTAGTAAGATTAAAACATTGTTCAGTACTCATGAACCTAATTCTTTAGGAGTATCAGAGAGAAAAATATAGGAACCACCATAGTGATTGTGAGGTCAGGAGTTGGTTCAGTCCCACATCAAGAGGCATCTGGAGGCAGTTTGAATAAAATTGCCAGGCTTATGTAGTTGATAGCTTTCTGTGTTCAGAAAACAGAGGTGTGCTCTGAGGAGCAGAGAAAGGCTCCTCCCTTGCGCTAAACTGAGCCACCGTCCCGCAAAGACTGATTTGGGAGATGAAATGCACCCTTGAGCTGTTCGAGGAGGGACCTCAGCAGCTCCTGTGAACATGATGAGCACAGCCCAGGCCCTCCTTTTGTTCGACCTTCTGTTCTTATATTTGTTGGCAGGAGAAGCTTAGAACAGAATCATTTACCACATGGGATAAGGCAAAGCAAGGATTTTCTTTTTCTTCACTCCACCCCTCCTTTTCTATTTTTTTTCCTCTCTCCAAAGGGAGACATTATTTAGCTTTGTAACTAAAAATCACATTGGTAATAAGCATGTTAAATATATTACTTAATTATATTGTAGTTATTTTGTGAAGAATTCTGTGCTTTTGTTCAATTTTATCTTTTTTCTTCTCTTGCCTATGCAGAATACTTATGAATTATGCATGCAAACAATTATGCAATGCAAACAATTAAGAATAACAATTTACCCTAGTGACATTACTTTGTCTTTCAGTCTCCCACACAACTGTAACTGTACTGAGCTTATGCAAGTGGCAAAAATTCTACTAAAACCATAAGTACTCTGTCTAGAGTTTTCGTGTGCCAACAGCACTAAACGTAGGAGAGTAGTTTTGCTATCTGATTCCCACTTATTTCTAAGTGATTAAAGGTCTGTCCTCTGAACTGGAGAAATACTGACCAGGTATATAACTGAGTTAAATTCTAGTAGGGGTGCTGGAGGTGGGTCTTTAAAAAAAAAGTGCTGCTTAGGTTATAAATATTTGATCAATATATCACAGATTGTTAGCCTGAATTATGAACTTTTCAAACATGAAGTGAATTATTCACAGTTCTCCTATTTGGTATATGGAAGGTAGCTGCATTTTGAGATTCTGCATATGGAGTGTTTGTCTTTTGTCCTCTTTTGAATGGAATTTCTCTACTCACACACAGCCCAAGACTTTTACCCACAGCTGACCTGAAATCAGCCCCCTGAACTTTATCAGAAATTATTCTGAAAATGACATATCTGAATTTATCTTCCAAGAACACTTACAGTTCAGCTGTATCGGAACTATAGTTTTATTCAAGTCCTTTTATTATTAGAAGGTTGACATCTTTCAAAGAAATCACTCCAAACAAAGGCTACGAACATTTTCTGTTAGCAAGCATGTATAATTCAAAAATAAAAGACTTGCCACCTATGCAAGATAGGCCACTAGGAGAGCTAGATTGTTTTCCCACTCTGCGTATGAAAGAGTTCTAATATCTTGCCCTTTTTTTCTATTATTTTAATATCAACTTGTTTTACACTATATAAAATACAAAAGGTTATTTTAGGCATATTTATCTTATTTATTATAGAAAATAAATATTTTTGCTTGCAGTGAATGGGATGGAAAAAAACTGATTGTAAGCTCTAAGTGCATGAAAAGGTTGCTAACACCATGCATAAAATGCAGACTTTAATTCTGAAAATGGGCTGCATAAATGCCCTGCTCACATCTGTGGGAGTAACAGCTCAGGGCAGAAATGGAACCTTATTTAGGACATAACAGGAAACACTGAAACACTGATCCAAACAAGGTTGGGTTGAGAAATCTTTTGAAAAATACAGTCTTGGAAATAATCCAAGACATCCTAATACACAGTCTTCAATGATGTGATGATACAGGGGGGCTCTGAGGTGATCAGATCTGTATAAATCACAAGCCACCTTAAATCAATATAGAAATTGCAAATTGACAGAATTTAGTGGCTGAAGTGGTATTTTGTTTCATCACTGCATTAATCCAGCACCTCATTACTTGGGCTTTTTTGCCTTACTCATTCAAGCTCAGCTTTTTTGATTACAGGTTCGAGTCAGGCCTTCAATAGAAATACAGACCGCCTACCACACCCCACAAAATACACATATTCTTTATATTGGCATTGCACTGATCAGTAGTGGTTCAGTAGTGAAACTGAAAAGACAATGCTATTATTTAAGAGTCTAGATTATACTTCCTCCCCTATTTCCTTTATGGCCTCCATAATTTCATGATGTCTCATAGACCTGTTTTCCTGAGCAGGTTCCACTCTCTATTAGGAATCTACTTTAAAAGATGGTTTAAGAATTCACAGAAACATAGAAGAAAAGTAATTAGCCTGAATTCTGGGTGTAAATACATGGCTAGAATGTATTAGACAGAGCTGTGCTGTAAGCAGCCTTTTGCGTCCAACTGCAAAGCAGTCTATTCAAACTGACCAAACATTTATGAAAACATCTCCTAATTTATTATTTTGATAGAGTTTCCAACAGAAAGCTCAGCATAAAGTCTAGAAGGAGATCACTTCAGAAGCCCTGGATGGAAATAGACTCTGATGAAGTGATTTTCAATGTAGGTTATTCAGTTATGTTTATTTGGCTAGACAACTCACATTTTATTAGATGTATGTGTCTTTTTTCCTTGTTTCTTTTATTTCCTCTTCACTTTTT
>VYXC01013185.1:56973-70981 GCA_013397175.1 Platysteira castanea
GCCCCCCTCACACAGCCCCACGCAGATCCCAGTGGGAACCGATGCTGTTTTCTGCGACCAGGGTAAGCAAAGTCAAGTTGAGGAACCAGCCACATAAAGGCAAAGAGACTTTTCTCCACTATAAAGCCTGATGAAGATCATGGTGACGTTAAGGTCAGAGAGAAAGAGAGAGTAAATCATGGGAAACAAAGGTGAAGATGGCGACAGGGGAAGAGGGCAGGCTTGTGCACCCAGCGCAGAGCTTAAAAATGCTTTTTGCAGGCTGTGGTGGAAAACTGTAATATCACAAACTGTTCTTTTCTCTTTAATCCACTTAAGGACATGGGGGGGATGAGAATTTTGTGTGCAGCCTGGGGGAAAGGGAATAGTGACCATGTCAGGTCACCTTGAAGCTATAAGAAGCTTTTAAAGATGTTGTGAAGAAGCTAGACTTTGCTTATTGTGAAGTCACCCCAAGACACTTATCCTTAAACAAGATACATCCCATGTGTGGCCCATGCTGGCAGTGTAAAAAGACTGCAAGATTTATGCGAGAGATTGTTTTTGAGGGCAGCAGAGTTTTCAGGCAGGTCTGTTTGCCCTTTGAGCAGTTTGAGAAACCACGTAAAGCAAAGGAAAACCTTTTTACCTTGAATAGTGGAAAGACTTTTAAGAACTGTAATACTGACCTAAAATCATTGTTTGTTATCCTTTGTGCAAGTTGGTTAAAAGGGGTAAGTGCTGGAAGAAAAAGGGGGTTTTTGCTTTAATTCTTTCTTATTTCTTTTTACTTTTAGTTCTATTAATCAACTTCTTTATATTCTTTAAAGTTTGGTGCCTGCTTTGCATTCCTCCTAATTCTTATGTCACAGAAGGTAAAGAATATGAACCAATGCACTACAAGTGTATAATATTTGTATTAATGAAAGTTAAACCCAAAGCAACCAGGTTACTGGAATTTATCACTTCCAGCAATATTGAAAAAAATTGCTCTCAGTTCTCCAGAGTTTCTCTATTTTGTTGCACATCATTGGAGAGTTTAAACAGCCAGGTTTCAACACATCTCTGAGAAATAACAAGATTGTTGGTATTGTCTCTTTTCTTCTAGTAATTTTTCCCTGAATGGGCAATGTATTCCCTGCAGCTGTGCTAAAGTTCTTACCCAAGTGGCAGAAATCAAGAAACCTTGGGAAAGAACCAAGTACCAAGCTCCAGCACCCCAGGGCACACATCAGTATTCTCTCCTAACAGAGCACCAGCTCAGACCTTGCCAGGGAACAGGAAACACAAAGGCTCAAGCACGGCCCTGCAGAGGACATTGCCAGCATCTTTAGGCTTTATTCAGAAAACATCTCTCTTTGCATCAGGCTCTATGATCAACCTTCATCAGCACTGGAATAATGAACTTCTAGTCAATGTTGTACAGGATGAGTTCATTTTTTTTAAAGACTTAAAAGCATACAGTATGGACCTCAAGCTAAGCGTATTTCAGCATACCTTTCCCATCATGGTTATGCATCTTTGAGGATTTGACCTTCATATTATGCTTGTGCTAGTATTAGAGACGGGATACCCCACAGGAGACTGGTTACTGCTCCTTAATTCCTTGCCAGACCCAAGAGGCAAATTACAAGTCTGCCTCAATCTGCAACAGCTGTCTGCAGTGCCTCTGGAGTCAGGCAGAAAATAGAGACTGCAGAGTCCATTTCAGTTTCCCTGTTTAACCCTTCCGTTTCCCATTATCCCCCAAGGGATCCTCATGTCTCAAAAGTCAGCAAAGCAACTGGAGTTTTTGTTTGTTAGGTTTTATTATTATTATTAATATTCTTCCCACTGCAGAATCCATATGTACTCAGCACATTCTTTCCCCGTGATTCCCACTCTTCTCAGGCCTAGTTTCAGATTGCAATTTTATTCTCTGTGCTGTCAGGGGAAGTGAGGTGACACCTGAAATTCCTAAAGTATGTTTGAACAAATTGGCACTGCAGTGAGCATAACTTACATAGCAGCAACAAGGATTTAGTTAAATAAAAGGGAACTGGGGCATTTCAAAAATCTTGCTAATGAGGGTGCACCCAGATACAATTTATCTAATAAAAACAATATATGATCTAGCTGAAGACTCCAGGGCATTTTCTAAGCAGAATGACAGAGAGTAGTTTCTTATCCCCATCTAGCACAAGAAAGCAAAAAATTTTATTCAATTTATGGAATTACATAGGTATGTGAAAAATTAGATCCCAGTCTATTTCCTGAGGTGCCTAAAACCCAACACTGAAAATCCTCCTAATATAATTAAGCAGTTCCTCTGTGAGCAAGACTGCATTTGTGAGCGATTCCCTGGGTGTTGCAGTAGCTGCAAGTGAGCAGCTTATACCAAGATTGGCTATGGAGTACTTATGGGAGGAGACACTCAAAAGAGATATGAGAAAAATCAGAGGGACAGGTGGGAGTGGGGGATGCTTAAGAGTTACACAATTGTGCCTAGGCTATATTCATCTTCATAATAAAGTACTTCAAAAAAAAAATCGAGAATGACTTAGAGTTCTTGTTTAATAGAAATGTCATACTTTCAGAGATCTGTCTTGATGCTTAAGCTGACAAAATTCCCTCTACCCTCTGGTACTGAGAAATATCTCTTCCTCAAAACTTCGGACTCCCACATATGTTTGCAATAATGTAATAGACAGCCACAAATGATTAACTGTAAGTGATAAAAAATCCTATACATGTGTCTGAAGAAAACAACAAAGCAAGTGCAGGACCATTTTGAGTCTCCTGTCGCAAATCACCTTATTTAGGTGGTGTCATCCCACCTTTGACAATAAGTCAAAATTCAGCATCAGATTATGAAGTAGGAGCTTCTTCATAAAATGCAAAGAATTCTGAATTAGTTTTCTTTCAGAGTCTTTGCCTTTCTTCACTTACTATTCTCTCATCTGGCATAGAATGGTCAGCCACACTCCTCAACAGAGAAATCCTTGTATGTCATATCTCCTTGTGCTCCTACAACACACTAGGGCAGGGTGAACGGCCTGGGGAAGCACTTCCAGGTGTCTTCTACCTCCCTGATGTTTGGCAGGGAATTTTCCTTCTGCTGGGTTTTAACATACTCAAGCTCTCTGTCATGGAGAGTAAAAGTTCATAGTTAAGTAATTACGGTATGTAGAACTAAACTCCTTTTCTTTCAGGAGAGATTTCAGGCTGAGTAACCATTTACTTGATCTTCACTGAATTTAAAGGGAAGATCTGTTCCTCACAGGTTATTTTATGGGTTTGGGACTCCAAAGGGTCAAGTCCTGATCTTTAAATCCCCAGTCTAGCAGGTCACAACGTTTCCTGACTCCATTGAAACTACTTATACAAATCAGGTTAAGTGAAGGGTTCATGGCAGGCAGCAATCCTGACAACATGCTGAAAAGTCTGGAGAGTCACCATTATAGGAATGTTTTATACACACAATAACATTATATGACCTTTTATTAGAAACTATTCAAATTTTTGGTAGTGAAAGCATACTAAAGTGGGGATGTTTGTAGGGCCTGTAGAATTAGAACCATAAAGCACAAGTCAGACTTTTAGCAATGATGGTTTCTTTTGCTAAAGGTATGAATTACAATTCCAGCTTCGTGCTCAGTGGATATTTTGCACTGACTGCAGGGGCCCAGTTCACATATTGTCGAAAGGGAATGAAAGACAGAATGAATCCTTCCTTCCCATCACACAGACCCTGAACTACAGCCACCATATTTGAGAAATGCAAGAAAGGTGTATGTTTTACAAGCTGCCTAAATTCCAGCTCCTTAAAAGGCAAACCTCGCTGGACTGGGCCAGTCAAAATGTTTCAGTATCACAAGGTTTGTAACCCCAAAGTGACAACAAAAATACACGTTGCTAAACACTTGCTGATCTCCTACTGTCTCTTTCATGTGCTTAGAAGCAATGCACTCCAACTTCTGGCATTTCAGCTATGCTTCTCCCCAGGATCTTTGGAGAAGCAAGCAGAAGTCACACGTACTACCACTGAGATAATAGCATTTGGTTTACTTCCATGTTTCAATTGTTGTCTGAATTACGAATATCACTTATTGTATCAAGCAGGTCTCAGAAACCAGAACAGCTTAATCAGATGCTAAATGGTGCTACCGTTCTGTGTTATGCTGTCCTGTGTAAGAGCTGGCCCTGTACAAGCCCTCACTCAGCCCCATACACAGCCCCCCGGGTTGGACCTTTCCTTTAAGAGGCCTTGGCCTAGGTAGGAGGTTTGAGCTGAGTATTCCAGCAGCTGCTGGCTGTTTAATGCTTTCAGAAAGATTTACCACATGAGAGTGGAGAGAAAAAAGAAACCTCACCCAGAACAACGACAACAAAAAACCCAAACCCATTTACGATCAGAAAATTTTCAACTTACAAACATTTTGTAGCCTGGTAGACTACTGAAAAAGGCCACTCTGTCCCTGTTGCTGCCCTCCCTCAGGCACCCTCCACTGGTCACTGTGACTGACAGGGCACAGGGTTAGGATGCTCTGTCTGAGCCAACTCGGCTGTTGCTGTGCTGTGATGGAAACACACAGTCAGTTAGTAAGACTTTGGGGCTGAACAAATAAAGTAACAAATAAAGCACATGGGAGAGAGCCTCAGCTGGATGGAAAATGACGCTGCAGGGTTTTACACCACTCAGGTCTCATTCTCACACATTAGTGGCCTTTAATCAGTTAATCGAAATAGCTTAATGTAAAAGTAGGGTTTGTCAGTAGAAAAGAGCAACCTTGGGAACAACGAGCACTTTTTCCAAATCAATATTTTAGATCTTCTATCAGCTTTCACAGTGAATCAGTATTACATGTCTTTGGTTTTATAACCCCTCAAGTAACCTGAGATACAATTCTTAAAAATGTTGGAATGAAATAAGGATGGGATTTTGCCTACCCACTGCAGTCTAGCATCCCACAGATCTACAGTATGTATTTCTAACTATGAATAGACTAATTTTAATAACGTGGATAACCACTGTTTTAATGTTTATTCTACTATCTCTATATATACATAATGATGTCAGTGGTAAATAATGGTAAAATTAATATTGCGTCAATATATTTCCTCATCCGCAATTTTTAAGGATGGATAAATTATTAGTCAGGGGTGGTTCTGTAAAGGAAGTGGGATATCTGGGGAATATATTCTCCCATAACCTCTTTGACTTGGAATTTAATACACAGATGTAAACACACCTGGTTTCTGCTGGGAATAAAACCATGACCATCTCACGAGGAAGGCACAGGGCCAGGGCCAATAAAGGTCTGCACTGCCTACAATTCAGGCATTGCAAAGTCTGTACTTAAGGAAGTTTGCTCCAAAGTGAAATCCAAAACCATAAGAGCTTTCTAGGCTTTCTACACATTTGGTAAAGCACCTAAATCTCCCGATGCTGGTGCTGGTTAGAGCTATCCAGTATGAAATGCTGGGCACAGACATACCTCTGGATTCTAGACCATGATATCAGGACTATTTCACATTTTCCTCCAAGAACTGTCTAACATAAAATACAGAAATCAGTCCTGATGTCAGGGCTTGCCAGCAAGGACTTGCTGCTTTCACTTGGGTACTTTAAACTCAAAGACGTCCCTGCTGGTTGTTCCCCTTTTAAATATTGCATTGCTTGTTGCACAGTGACCTAGATTCCACAAGATAGAAGCAGAATTGTTTTGGATGCCAAAAGTGCTTTAAAAGACTGCCCTACTTGGACCCAAATAGCTGTTAGGTCTACGTCAGGGCTCTCCCCTGAGAGATAACAGTGAGAATTTAAATGTCTCCAGCCTGAGGGCAACAGTGAACTGTACTGTTCAGCTTCTTGGGCAACCCATTTTAGCTACCAGACGATGCTTAAAAGAAGGTTAATGCTTTTTCTTCAGTTTAAAGAAAGACACTACAACTGCTGGGTGAGATGTATGCTTCTGTCAGTGGCTGCTGAGCTCAGAACCTCCTGTTAAATCAGACCTTTCACTAGAGAGAGGGTGGAATTCAAGAAGGAGACAGATATTTGGTCTGAGGCAGATTTGGGCATACGAACATGGACATCTGCTAATTTTCATATGAAATGAGGCACACGGTACAGAAGGCACAGGGGAGAGTTGCCTTCTGGAATGATGCTTGGGCTTCCAGTTTTTGTCTTGGACATCTGAAGCCTGAATATAAGCCATGGTTTAAACACAATGGAAGCAAGTGGAGTGGGGCATGGTTTGGTTGTCATTTTCCCCCCTCCTTTTTAATATGCAGTTCTTCCCATATTAATAATCATTAATACTGAAACAAAATTTCCTCCTCTGCAGGTGTTTGCAGGCAGAGCCCATTGTCAGTATCTTAGTCAGGACCTCATCTCTTAGAATTCTGCTTCTACATCTCTCTGAATGCTTTGATTAGGGATTCTATTGTTTGAGAAAAAATTCAGCTCTCAGTCTTCCAAATCAGCTGCTCTATTTTATGTTCATCATCCATTCTTATTTAACAGCAGAGTGTGATCTTAATATGTACAAGTTTGAGGCCCTTCACATTTTAAAGTTTAGATGTAGACCTATGCAAACAAAGAAAATAACCTACAGTATATCTACTGACTTCTCAGTCCATCAATAGCTAAGATAGACTATTGCCTAGCTAAGAACATAGAACAGATGCAAGACCAACATTACTGATCTGATGTATTTGGTTATAGGATTGTGACCCAAAATTTGCTCAGTCTTCTGATAACCTGATAGGATTGCTTTGTTTGTCTAATTGTTTCACTGAAATACATGGTTTTACAAAGTAAATTGGAATGAGAACATTAATGATGGATCCTTAAGGATTTTTACTGATAGAATCAGAAAGAGCTATAATATGAAACCATGAATTGAAAGGTATTAATGTCAAATATGTATTCTAAAATTTAGGATTTTGGTCTCCATATTACCCCCCATAAGAGGGTAAATACTGGGCACCCTGATAACCACAGCCTTCCCAGTTAGCAAGATTCAAAAAACCTAAATTACAATACTGCCCTTCAAGAGTGTATGTTTTGATCCATTTTTCCGTGACAATGACTGTAATTGTGCTCTTTCAGATCTATTCAGAACTTAATACTGGACTGGAATATTTGGTTAAAAAAAATATCCTCAAGCAGGTATAAAATGTATTGTTCTTCATGTTTTATGAGAAGTAATGCATGACTTTGGTATCTTTCAAATTAATACCACCAGCAATGTAAATACAAGTTTTTGCAAAACACACAAACACCAAGAGCTTATGGCTTATAATTAAAAATATTCAGGAAACTCAAAGACTAATACAAGGTGTAACAGAACTGCCCTGATCAGATGTAGATAGGACCAGCCAGTTTAACATCAGGTACTTATCACTACAATATATAGAGAAACCTTCAGTGAATTGTACACTTCAGATTCACTACTGTAAATATTTTCATTCCAATTGTTATATCTTGTGATGGCGTTTGGCTAAGGGCACCTTTGTATCAAGAACCCAAGACAGAGCTGAAAATGCCTGTTCTAATGGTCAGCTTTGCCACCCTTTAAATTCCTGCATTCAGGGAAATAGTCTGGAGACACTGAATGCTCATGGATATCAAAGGGAGAAACCATCTCACAGTCTCTCCAGCCCACACCTTTCTGCATTTCCTCACCTTTATAATGGTAACAACATCTGACATAGTGCGGTTTGGGGGCAGAGCTCACACAGAATGCGTGGCTCTTAAGAGTTTTATTTACCAGCTGACCAACTTCAATATGGACATCAGTGAGACACAGTGCCTAAGGAACTCTTACAGTAGAAGATTTATCCAAGTCATTTTTTAGGGGTAT
Source organism: Platysteira castanea (assembly GCA_013397175.1). Lineage (NCBI taxonomy): Eukaryota > Metazoa > Chordata > Aves > Passeriformes > Platysteira > Platysteira castanea. The sequence continues at coordinate 64,803 of VYXC01013185.1, forward strand.
CCATGGAGGTACTCTGTGCATAGACATACCTAGATTATTACCCCTACAACATCTGATAAAAGGACATATCCAATAATCTACAGTGGAATCCACCCTATGTTTTTAAACTCAGCAGCCTGTGGTTGCCATAGTTACTAAACATACCGTAAACATTGTTTGTTATTTGCAATATAACTTTCTCCTTGTAAAAGAAACAGAGCAATATATGTAACATAGCTACACAGAAGACCCACAATGTTTACAGGTGGAATTGATAACTTATGTTGGCAACTTGCCCTGCCAACTTGTCTTTCCAGATGAGGGGATGGTGTTTCCTGCTGTGGAAGCAGTGCTGAAACACTTCAGCACTTCAGGGGAAAGAGGCAAGCAGGCCCACAGGGTCAAATGGGATCATGACATCAATTAAGTAGAGAGTGTTCAAAAAATTGTCATAGCAGGACTAAATTAGTAAAGCAGCATTACATAAGTAAACTCATCAAATTGGTACAGAGCACTCCAATATTCCCTGTTCTTTCTCACTGAAGGACTGTGCATCTCTCCGTATTAGAGATATCTGTACATTAGCTGGTACTCAACCACCAAATTATCTTGGCATCCTGATTAAACAGATAAGCAATTCTACTCTCCACTCTACAAATTTCAACTGAAGGCAGCTCTAGCAGTGTGGTAAATGTGGAAGACACATTCACAGCTGAAGACTGCACACAGATTGCAGCAGCATTTTAAGCTTGCAACTATCATAGTATGAAAGTCTCATTTTATAGTCGACAGAAACAGATTTGTCAAGGTTCTTTTTTATTCTTTCGAAATCCTGATTCACATCTCTCCACCAGTCAGAGCCTATATGATTCTTGACTAGTTCCATCACATTGCAGTGATAATGATCATGCAAACTGATGTGGTCAACCTTTGAAATATTTTTGCCTGATGATACAAGCCACAGTTGGACTATCTCAGTTTAGCTGCTGGAAACCAGAGGAATTCACAGGCAGATAGAAGGCAGACAAAATATCAGTTCATTTGCAAACGACAGTTAGAAAAGAGTACCTCAATAGATAAAAAGCCCAAATACTGCAAATCCAATTTTAGTCAAACTTCCTGTGCAATACTGTTCATTCCTATTCACCTCTTTACTGCTTCAATGATTACAGCATGAGCTTACTCCTTACCAGGTATAGGATGATCCCCATTGACGAGATGTTATGAATAGCCCAGCTATGATAAATGATTCAGAGCCTGATCCTGAACAGAAATCAAACATCTAAAAAGGCAAAAAAGATAGAGAGTTTCAAGTGGTTTCATCCCTCTTAAACTTGGTTTTTGACAAAGTCATCATTCAGAATAGAATCACCTTTGACAGTCCTTTCAATACTTAAAGGGTGTTTATCAGAAAGATGGAGACAGACATTTTCAAGAAACATTGTGATTACGAGGGGTTACAATTTTAAAATGAAAGAGGGTAGATTCAGACTAGATATAAGGAAAAGGTTTTTTCACTGGAGGCAATGAAACTCTGGCACAGGTGGTCCAGAGAGGGGGCAGATGCCCCATCCTGGACACAATCAAGGCCAGGTTGGACACGATTCTGAGCAACCTGATCGAGAGGAGAACATCCCTCCTCAGTAAAGGGAGGTTACAGCAAACGACCCCTTCCAACTCAAACCATTCTATGATCCAAGACATTTTCTGGAAGTATATTTTATTTGAAATGGAATTTATAACTACTCAGATATACTGTTCAGTTTTGGCCTTGCGGAAGCCTGTGAAAAAAGCACTTTGGACAAAGTTGACATTTTTCAGAGTCCCAGCAAAGACAGCCTGCTCCAGGGCCCTAAGCCAAGAAAATACAGGCTTATACTGCCAAGATGTGTCCAGGGCAATATTTCTTGTCAAAGGCCTTGGTGCATCAGGGCCAGTGCTTATTATGTGGTGTCAGACCAATCCATTAAGACTAAAAATTAGAGGAGCATTTCTCCTCTGGGGGAGCATACTGCTGAAACCATCTTTGATGGGGGAAAAATTCAGAGAAAAACCTCTATGATTTTCTTCCCAAAATTCTTTTTATGTAGAGCTTTCTAAATGTCTGAATGGGGATTATACAGAGTTGTTATCTGTCTTAAAAGGAAAAGAGCATGACTCAGTGAATTATTTTCAAAAGTACACCCTGTGTTCCACTTTCACTTACATATTCCTCTGTCCATTATATTTCTAGCTTGGTGCTAGAAGCAGTTCTCTGGGCCCAGGAGAGTCCCTTGTAACCTAAGTGTTGTGTAGGTGCGACAGGGTCCAGGACATCTGATGGAGGTCACTTGGTACTGCTGCTACACAAGGACACCAAAATGAGCACAGCATAGTTTTAAACAACATTACTGTCACTCTAATGCTGGCAGGGGCGTTTCTCGCTCTAGAGAGGGCATTTTGGCTCTGTGACCAATGAAATACAGAAATACAGAGAAGACTTAGAAAAAGTTTGACACATTTTAATAGAAAAAAACCACAAAACCCCTTTTTTGCTAGACAGCAGTAAACTCGTCTATTTTTACTCAACTTTTATATCATGATTTTAACTGGTGTTTGACCAGCCCTACTCATAAATAAATACTTGTATTTTTAAAGACAGGAAAAGTAAAGAGCACAGATATGTCATTATATTTGCAATTTTTGACTACACAATCTACATAAACCAAGCACAGACCAGACCAACTCAGTCCTGGCACAGATGAAATTAAACTATTATTTGTGTAAAAGGCTAGAGTTTCAAAGCTGAAATCCAGAGTCTTCAAAACATAATTGCAGTCCCTTGACATTTGAAACTATACTATTGTTTTGAATATTCCAATTTGTGGAATTGTTTCCCTGAAACACAAATGTAACATCTCAAAGAGCTGAGGCTAAAGAGCCATTATATTACTCCAGAATAAAGATATTAGCTTTGGTGTCTAGGCCAAACTGCAATATGGATGCTATCCCTTCTGCCTGTAAAAATATCCCAGAATTTTCAGGTGGAAAAATCTTACTTTCTGGGTTATACTGCTAAGGATAGATCCTCCCTGGTGATATCAGTTTTCTGATATGTAAATGAAAGGAGTGCCTACCACGGGATTCAGATAAATTTTGAATAAAACTCACTGTAGTTCAGATTATCTACCCTAAACTTTAGAAGTCAAAAAGAACTTTTTGATTAGGTATAAGAAATTAAACAGCAGCCAAAGAAACCTCTGAAGCATAAAAACATACATCTTTTGGGCTTTTTTCTGTATCCAAGTGAAAAAGAAGTGAAACAAGAATGAATAAACAAATAAACTAATAATGCAAACAGTCTCCTGAAGCTAAACTCTTTTCTGAAGTTTATATTACCTGAGATTTCCAAACATAAAATATATGGGATTTATTTGGCAATAATACAACCACAAGGCAGGGGAACAGGGAAAAAATAGGGTTTAAATCTTCAAACAATAAGATTAAGTATTCAGGTTAAAAACATATTCTTGCGCTGGATTTGAAGTGTAAATAACCAGAATCAGTAGCAACTAACAACATAATTTTGTGAAAAGTTCTAATCAAGAGTTTGGTCAAGTGGAATGCTCTCACATTAACCACACACATTTTTGAAATTATCAGTTCTTCATAATTTTTTAATTATTATTTGACTAATCAGCCTAAAATATGTCACAATCTGTCTTTGTTTCTGACAGTGTTGAGCTAATTTAACCCAGTGCCTGACAAAATTCTGTGCCTGGAACATGAAAGGAAGGGTGTTGAAGTGGGAATAGAGTCAATTTTGGTCACTGGTTCCTGAGGGCAGGGAATAATAGAAGCTGAAAGATCAATTAAATTATTTCTTGAATGACTGTTTAAAAATATTTCACCTCTAGAGAAGAGCAGCTTCAAAAATTGGTGTGGGATATGGAGCTTTTTGTTGCTTGATTATTGGTTAGAATCCCAAGCAGGTCAATAGTGAATTGCCATCACCTGCACTCAGCTCTGTAAAAATGTGAAATGAGCAGGTGATCTGGGCAGCTCCTACAAGACACATCCACTTCACAAAACACATGAGATGTAATGAATGTACTGTCATCCTTCTGGTAACAGGACTGAGGGATTGTGGAAACTGAACAGAAACTGCTCCATCAGAACACATTAAATCACAATATGGGAATAATGCTATTTAGATTTAGAAGTTTTATTCTCTAATTCTGCAAGTATGGCACTTTTAAAAAAACTATTCAGAGTTCAAATCTCCAAAGAAATGACAAAGGCATCAAAATCTCTAAAAGGTCAATTAATGATGCTTTTATTTTGTATGTTTGATGTAACACAGTCAACCTCTTGCTTCCCTAACACATTTTCAGTTGTCTCATAAGCCAGGATGCTTTGAAGGCAAGAACTCCTGCACAGAGAATCTCCTTATCTGCCAGAACTTTCATGTGTCAGTATGCTACCATGAAAAAACAAGTTTCTTTTTCATGCAATAGTCTAATGTCAGTCATTTGAAATAGGGTTATGTCCCTTGGCATTTATTAATTACACTGAAAATTCCCTTGACTATTTGAACACACCACAATCACTGTTTCTTATGACATTCAGATAATTGAGGCTGCACTATATTTTATATTGGAAAAATTGGATTTTTTTTTAACTACCTAAAAACTGCTTCTTTCTTGCAAAATAGTTACCTTAGGCCATATTATACTGTTTCAGGACAGAATTAATCTAAGATTTTGATAAATAGTCTATCAAGAAGTGAACAATGAAACTAGAGAAAGCTAGAGAAAAACCCTTAGGAAAAATATCTTCTCAAGGATGCCAAGTGCAGTGCTGCAAAAAGTTATTTGGGGTAGCTGAGGAATCTCCAACCTTGGAAGCCTTCCAGACTCAGGTAGGCAAAGCTACAACTGACCTCCTCTAGTGTTGGAGACTGTCTTGCCTTGAGGGGGAGGCTGGACCACCTGGGCACTCCAAAGGTCTCTTCTGTCATCTTTCCTTCTCTGAGCTATTGCTGTGACTGTTCGGTTTGAGTTAGTGCACAGTGGCTGCAATTCAAGGAATCACCTAAGAGCAGGCAAGGGAACATGGCCATTAACAGAATGGATTAAAACACTTGCTTAGGTAATTAATTTACTTGTTTAGGTAATTTCATGAGACAGGGCCCCTGTACACAGACAGGAACGGCTTTGCTATCACCTGTAAATTCAAAAAAACCCCAAAACTCTAAAAAAGCAAAAATGAAAACCCAAAAGAATGAAAGTGGGGTATTAAAATAATATATATATTAAAATAGAAGGTTACAACCTAAAATAGTGAAAAGAGGAGTAAAGGTTATAATGAAAAAACCACTTAGCAAGGAGGTGCATAGTGAAGACAGACAATGGACACGGGACAGGATACCAGCTCTGTAAACTACAAATATTAGGAGAAGAGGGAGACATATATGCATGAGAGGATGTAGAAGCAAACTCCATCAACAGTATTTATCCTCACTACAGGCAAAAGCAAGTTCTAGAAAAGTTGATAAAGGATGTTTGAACGACAATTGTAGGCAGCATCAGCAAGTTAATGGAGGAGAATTTTTTCCACTACTATGGCTACATTGGTAGCGGTGTCCTACCTAAATTTAAGATTAATTCAGATGTTTGCACAAGTCTGCTGTATAAACAAACGAAAACAACAAAAACCACCTGAAACTAGGAAAAAACCCAAACCAAACAAAGCCTCAGACAGTTATAAACAGCAAGTGAACTGAAGCTGTCATTTACTTCTTGACTGCACATTAAATAAAGTGCAAAAGAAAAGACAAAAAGGGGAATGCTGGTTCATTTACGTTTAAAAGAACCCATCTTCCCTTTCTATCAGAAAGACTTTATGGAGACAGTTCTGATGTGCCGCTTTTCTACCCTTGGGTGGCTGCCTCCCGTTTGGGAGACAGCTTCAGGTGTAAACATTTTAGCTCTCTTCTCACTCTTTGTTACTCTCAGCTGTAGAAGTTGTCATTTATTGAAGTTCCTCTTTTGGCTTTTGTCTTCTAGGTTGTGGGAAGTTACTGTGTTAAATGGTTAACGTTAAGGAAGGTTGTGTTGTGGGAAGTTACTGTGTTAAGTGGTTAAAGATAAGGAAGGTTGTGTTAATTGTTATGGTAATTGTAAGTGGATTGTGTGAAGTGTTAATCAGGCAAATGATTT
>VYXC01013185.1:71050-82570 GCA_013397175.1 Platysteira castanea
GAGCGGAGCTTAGCTTCACTCACAGCGGCGAGGCAAAACTCGTGTCCTGGGACCTCTTACAGCCGGTCCGGCACGCCAGATCCTTTATCCTCGGGACCTGGGCTCTTTTTCCCTTCTGTTTTAACCCCTCATCCCTCCATCCCCTAACCTCCCCTTTTATTTTCCCCGCAATAAAATCCCCTTTTTGTTCAACTTTCCCGAGTTGTGAAGTTTTTTATCACAAAGTAATACTCAATTTTGGCCTACCAGGAGCCTAGCTAGACTGCTCAGAGGGTTTCTGCTTGTTTGTCCTGAGTGAGGCCTTGTTCTGGCCATACTCCACTGCTACATTTCAGCCCCCATACACTCTTGCCCTTTCATTGCAGGGAAGGAAACTTAACTCTGATTTCTGTGACCCAAGTCCAGATTTACAGCTACACATTTGTAGCTAGGAAGCAAAGCCTCGGTTCTCTTTCAAGGCTTCTATGCAGTCCATACTGGAAGCTGTACTGTGCATTTTTTCCAAGTTCTAGTCTTTACATGCAAGTCACAGAGCAACCCTGTTCAATCTTTTGAGGGTGATATGCAGAGAATAAAATATAAACAGAGAATTCTCTCAGGATAAAGAGTCATAAAACGACTGCTGTTCTCAGTCTTGCAAAGTAGACTTCAGCCAGGTGGCTTCAAATTTTTATGTTTTAATCAGTAGAAAACTGTTCATTGTATATGGTTAAGTATTACCAAGTTACCAGGTGTGGCTCAGAGAACACAGCAATGATCTTGTGTTGGACTCTTCTCTTCATCATTGTCCCAAGTTCCTTGGATGCATGCCCACTGTTTTTTTGTTCCTCTGTTCTATAGGCATAAGGCTGTAGATTAAAAAAAAAAAGTACAGAAAAGCTGCTAAAATAATTACTGGTCCACTGAAACTTCCTAAGGATCACTTTTGGATGGAAAAATACAGACATTCCAAGTCGCAAGCCTGCTCTGACCGTTGCTTGATTGAAAGCAACATCTGTTTTCCAGGTTTCCAGCTGTGCTTGGCTAGCCAGAAGTAGCCAATTGCAGACATGTGTGACATTTCCTCAGCACGTTATGTTGACATCACTGACATGCATCTTATTAGAACAATGAACAGCAAAACTTCTCAGCACCTTTTAAGTCTCAAGTAGTTCCATCCCAGGAAACTTCTTTTTTTCTTTCTTCTTGTCCCACTCCCCTTGGGGATGTTCTGAGCTCCTAAAAAGCAGTCCTTCCCTACTCCCTCTTTAAGAGGTTGATGTTCAGTAAAGCTGGCATAAGTTAACTTGTACACACCAAAAGAACAAAGGAAACCCCACATGGGTAGGCTTAGTGGGAGCAATGCAAAATCAAACCACTGCAACCAGATATTGTTTTATTTTTCCTTTTGTAAACTGAGACAGTATAACAGGAAGACAGGAGTAGACAAGAGAGAATGTTCATTCTGTAGCTATACAGAAACTACACCAAAAAAAGGGGGGGGGGGTGGGGTAGGTAATGTGTCAAACCTGCACTCCTGTCAAATTTGAAATTAGATCAGGAAAATAAAGATTGAAATATCAATATAATACAGACAGTTCTGAGGCCCTTAATAACAAGTAATTTTAAGATCAATTCACTACTTTGTTTAACAGGCTGCTGAAATGGAGGTGTCTGAATAGAACAAATGTGTAAACAGCAGCCTTTTCAGGAGAAGCTATTGATAGCCCCACTTGGGACATGAGATACTATCAGGCGAGTCACAGAATGCGTGGTGACAGTAACTTAATTCAGCAGTGAAAGAAAAATAAATGTAGGAATACTTTAACATTAATGCCAGATGAGACCCAGTTCACCTTACTCTGTGTCTGCATAGCTGCAGCCCTTGAGAAGGCAGCAGGAGGCAGCAGCCCAGATCCTGGGATACTTGATACTGGTAGCCTGGATACTCCTCGTCCTCCTCAATACTCAGATTCATCTCCAAGAAAACAGTTCTGATTTACCTTACCCTGAAATCAGTAGTGTCACTTCAGCTCGTTCTGCCTGAAATTCACTGTCAGACACAAAGCCCAGTTTAGTTCTGCACGAAGAATTGCTCTGCTCTTTCTCCTGGAATATCAATTTCTGACACTATTTATCCTCTGGTTTTGGTGGTAAATCTGGTGGCCATTTTCCCTGTTTTAGCCCTGTCTACCTGAACAGTCTGGCTCCCCTGGCTAACATTATCCTGAACACCCAACTCCTTACAGTGTATGCAAACTGAAAGGCAACACAGTTAATTGCATAAGCAACTTCCACACATGGCCAGACCAAGAAAGAATGTGCTTTGTGCCTAAACTGCACACCTATGGCAAACACACAGGCAGAATTTGAAGAGTTTCTCTTTTAATGACAGTGCAGCTAAGGAGGAAAATTGCCAATATAAGCAGCTGATTCCTGTTTATTTAGACATTATCTATTCTATTTGTTTAATTGTGGTGAATGACTGATGTGGATACTTCTTGCAAGCCTTCATTGTTACTCAAGCACAGGATAATACATAAAAGAGAACTGGATAAAAGAGAACTGATGAAATCATTCTTGTCACTATGCTCTATTTAGATCCAGTTGGGTTAGTTAAAGACAACCCTGCAGTTAAAAATCAGAAAAAGGAAGCCTGAGTCTGAGTAGAGTTTCTTCTAAAAGCTTGGGCCTGGAATGAAAGCAGTATTCTAAGAATTTTTCACACACACAGTCTCATTACATTCCATTTTAATTACTGTAGTAATAAGGCAAAAAAGATTAAATTTTTTGTAATTCTCAAAAGTTCATTCAGGTATGTAGCATTTCCAAGTCTTGGATACCTATATAGTTCAAGCTAGAAGGAAAAAAAAAACCCCAACCAGAAAACCAAAACCAACCACCGCTGTCCAAATCTGTCTTTGCTTGTATTACATACATCACCTTTGATTACTGAACTTAAAAGAATGTTTTTAATTGATCTTCCATTTGATCAAAAATTCTGCTTCCTTACTTTTTCCATTTGCATCAGAAGTGAAAATAAACTAGCCATTTATACATTTGTTGGGACTTATGAATGAGTTTCATTTTCTGTTTGTATTACAGTGTTTGACTTACATGCACCACATGGGAATGCTTGTTAAAAATTCATTTCAATCGGAAATTTTATATTCTGGAAGTTGTATAGGAAAATCTGTCTTGGTCTTCAGTTAAACAAAACTGCAAGTCTAGCATGATACTGTCAATTTAAACTCCACTTTCTGAACTTTGTCTTATTGTTATAAAACATGATGCAGTTAATGAGCAGGAGAACTAGCTCAATTTGTCTTCATTACTGAGCACATCAGCACTGGACCCAATGGACATCACCCAGTGCATTGGGGGTTGGAACAATCATCTGACATTTGTGTGCTCATCAGAATCCAGAAAACCCTGCACTATTCACAGGTGGAGCTGGTTCATGTCATAAAACTTTCCCTTTTTGCAATGATGTTCAAAAATAAACAAACCAGCCTGGGGGATAAAAGCACAGGATATGAGTAAGGATATTTGTGACCCTGTCAGAGACTCCTTAATTGACCTTTAGGGCAAATCATTAATGACCTTCAATTATTTATTTGCATATGTGAGAAAAAATGTTGTGCGGTGTTGAAATATGTTACTGAGGTATGCTTTAGTCAGAGATTTATATTTTATTCTGAAAGAGAAGTTTGTTTAATAACATTTTCTTTCTGGCAATAGAGTAATGCACAGAGGCTTTAGCCTTGAAGCAGTGCCACAAAGACAGACATCAAGTTACTTCAAAATAAAAATTAGAAAAAAGGTAATACCCTCTGCTAAGGAACAGTAAGTGAGAACTGCTGACAGGGAAAAAAAAAAAAAAAGGAACAATTGCAACAGGCAGTGATCTTAACATGTTAGCCCTCCAACCACTGCCAAGTTATTTATGAGCATCAATTTGTTTACAGGCAGCTCTGGAAGAGGCAGCCTGGGATAAAGTTGTTAAGTTTTGAGAATGGTACAGAATGCAGGCAGAGGAAGGTTACATTATCAGAATCTGAAATATGACCAAATCTTACTCATGCTTACTATAAAATAGTGAGGTTATGAATTTGGGCAGAATATGCAACTGCACCAAGACTTAAAGTTGAGCAAATATTGTGGGATGTTTTCCACAAGCATTCCCACAAGGTTTTCCCAGTAATACATTCTCTGGAGGTTCTCTATTTCTACTGCAGTAATTAAAGAAATAAAGAAGAAAACAAAGCAAAGGACTGAACAAGTGTCACAAACATAGGTGCAAACAGAACCCACATGTCAAAGTTGTGATCTGGGCTCCCTATAGATACTCTGATGTCACATAGACACATCTGTGCTTATGGCAGAATAGTCACTACACAGCTCACAAACAGCAAACTGAATCTCCAGGGTTAAAAGCATGAGTGCAAGTTATTGTTTGCTGCCCCTGACTGTAACAGGCCTTTGTATCCTGGTGAACATTAGACAGAAAAGGCCTTCCAAAACACACTGGTCAGATGTAGTCACCATTTGAGTAGGAACCAGAAACAGCGCCACACAGTTCTTCTGAGCAATAATTATTCACCAAACTGTTCAAATTATGACAGTTTGTATTTAGATATAACTGTGCTCAGTCAGTGTAAGGAACTTAAGAGACTACTGAAATACTTGCAATCTGAATGCAGTCCAGGTTAAAGGAATAAGGATAAAAATCACTGAGCTATCTGCTGGGTAATAACACGGTTGAAGGCTTGCATCTATTTTGTGAGGTGAGAAACAAACACCATTTGCCAGCAAAATCTTGACAGAATTTTTGGATTAACCACTTTCCCTCAAAAAGGTTCATATATTCTGCCTCACATCAAACATTCTGCTGTTGTTCTGACACCTTTGCACACTGGGTCATGGAACAGGTATTTTTGCAGACTGCACATCAATTTCCATTCTTAATGCATTATCTGAACAAATTACTTGCATCTAAGAGCTGAAAGTGCTCAAAACAGGTGTCAAAGTTGTAGTGGAAATGGTATAACACATTTGAACAAATCAAAGGGCTGCGTGATCTAATTGTGCTAATACAAACACTGAAAATTTATTAAAACAATTTAACAAGTAACTATAATTTTTAGCAGCTAAACAGGAGTGCTGTCTAAAAATAAATCCACAGGGTAGAATTTATTCGAAAAATGCTTACCAAAGAGAGGTCTTTCCATAAAGTCCTTTAAAAAAATCACAGCCTAAGCACGGAATTTTCATCACTTGTATATATTGCAGCTCATTTGGGCAAGTGTAAAGTCAACGAAATTAAAACTGTGAGAACAGAAATGATCCCACAATAGCCCATTAACACCGATATTTTACTAGAAAATTTAAACCAGGAAACATTTCCCCAAAAAAGCAAGTTGGCACTGCACAGTTAAGACTTTGAAAACTGCCCAAGATATGAACCCTTCAGTTCCAAATTTCCCGATTTCAAATATGCTTAAAGGGAATTCTATCTTCCACTAATCTATTCAGTACAAATTGTGTGGCAATTTGCAGAGTCTACAGCCATCTGGAGACAAGTGGATTCTCTTGAGCCACCAATTCTCTCCGATTATTGAGCCATCACTCTTAAGAATGACACCTTCAGTCCATAATCACTTCTTTCCTGATACATGCCTGTGCAAATCTCAGTCTTCTGAAATGTCCAAGTCAAAGAGGTAAAAAGGAACTGTATGTGTATGTACTCACATCTTTTGGTACTCTACAAAATAAGGCAAAACTTGTTCACCATAACCACATAAATACAGGGGGTTTGTTAGCAGAAGTACTTGTCAATTCACAAATTTTTAACACCTTTGTGTCATATGAAAAAATTGTTCAAGAAATACAGTAATGATTTTTTTTTTGTATAATAAGAAAGAAATAACAAGTTCCTGTGACAAGGCAAAACCGTAGCCTATATTCACACTTTTTTAAAACCAGAATTAGTTCTCTAAAGACAAAGGTTTCAAAATGGAAGGTTGTTTTCTGAAATCAGCCCATCCAGAGGATGGAAAAGAACTTAAGAGAAAAACCCAAAGCCTTCTTAGAGTACATATTCTTCTCAAATAAAAATATCAGTTAAGGCTCCTTGCTACCTCCCAATCAATTATTATTTACAGAGGACATGCACCAGACACGTCTAACTCAAACTCGGTAGATAAGGGAAGAAAATAAGATGGGTTTGATGCAACCTTGCAAACACCCTGCACTGGATTAAAGTTCCATGAAACTGCTTTGGTTAAAAGGTAGCTCCTTGACATTTTCCAAAAAGATCTTGTCATGGAACAAACACTAAATTTATGTTCCTCAATACGACACATTTTTCTGATATTTTCCACATCAGGATTTACACATACACATCTGGTTCTACTGTCAATCACTAAAACAAAGCCTCAGCCCCAGCCATTACTGCTGGTGGGGGTTTGGCGATTCCTGGGATTATTCCTAACATGCCTTGCTATTATAGTTGGACTGGACAAAATTTCAGAGTTCTGCTCACTAGGCTGATAAAAACAGAAATATTTTTCAAGCAATAGAGTTAAAGCATAAACTGAGCATCATACTCCATGGGAGTGCCAGTCCTTTGGAGCTCAGAACTCTGTCCAAGAGCATTTCCATTTATAGAAAAAATACCGTGGGACTGTAAGAAATCCTGAGCAGTCATACAGACATTAAGTAGGAAGCTAATTGCAAAAGTTGCTGAGATGGAAATGAAAATTTGTCCTTTCTATCAAAGGAAAGGGAAAATAAATCTTTTTGGACCATACAAATTAAAGGAAGATGTTTACATAATAACTTTGCTTCATTCTCACTGCCAAGGGAGAAGCTGGAACCACTTTAATTCTGTGATTTGTTCAAGTGCCAAATTATTTGGATATAGCTAGCCTAGAAATGAATAAATAAGCTCTAGGATCAACTTTCCAAATTATTCCATAACCTCTGATAGAAAAAAAAAGGAAGGAAAACAAGTTTCTATTTTCTTGGAATAGAATTTCTTAAATATTTTATTTCAGAGAAAAAAAATCCCTGTTATCCAATTTTAACTACCCAAACTAGTGAGCTGATGTCCTATGTCAGTAAAAGCCTCTTTCCGTGTGGAACCCAGCCTACCTTGAAAGGAATGCTGTCCGCACAGAACACTTAAAAAACTGTTCAGGAGGCAGGAGACCTAACTCTTGTGAATCTCTACAAGCCAAACAGTTGAACTTAATAACAACTTTCTATCCTCTTCAGTACTGGTCTGAAGCTTGGAACATTGCTTTGACTACCAGGTGACTATAAGAAGAGAAGACAAAAAATAAAAATGAAAATACTGACATTTTGATCAAACTGCTGAATAAATACTATGGAAAATATTTGCATTACTATGAGAGTTTAACTGTTGCTACAGCTGAGAGAGACAGCATTTATTTTAAGTCTGGCCTATTCACATTTACATTGAACCTTTTTATCAGTTCAGGTTTTCCTCAGGTGCATACATACATATGAATAAAAACTGCCCCTTTTACAAAGGCTGTCATCTGATTGAACAACATTGTTACTGGCACTGTTCCCATTCCAGAGGATTCATTTAATCCCCCAGTGCACAGCATACATTAACGTAATTTTTTTCCCCCTACCCCTTTATACCTTTATGGAATTCCCACAGGAGACATTCCAGCCCTATTGTGCTGCTGCACTCCAGCTGCAAAAGGGCCGGGACTGGGGCCAGCCTGCGTGAATACTTGAAGGGTCACAGGGTCAGAAGGAATTGGCTGCTTCTGCTCTTTCACTCTCCTCTGAGAAACTGCTCCGCACCTCATCACTTCAAAATACACCTCCCACGACTGCTCTTGCCTAATGCAACCAAAACACACCGGGACAGAGCATGAGGTCCGGGAAGGCTCAGGTCACATTCCAATCAAACAGATGTTGAAGAGGAAAGAAAGTACCTTTAGCAAGACCTTGGAAGAGTAAAAGCATTTCTATTCCTATTGCTCATATTGATGTGCTCTATTAGGCACAGAAGAAAAGCCATGGCAGAAAAGCTCTCTGACTGTGCTCAAACATTAAGTATTTCCTGTGTGTAAATGTTTTCCTGTTTGTTTACTTTTACTTGTTTGGAAATAATGACCCCAGAAACTGTGTTCCTTGACTTGATGATACCTGATGCACAGCACAAGTGAGAGTAATGGATGTTTACTCAAATTCTCCTGTCTCTTCCTCCATTCCAATCCTCTGCCTTCATTATGTATTTCCTTAGAGGTAACCCACTAGTATTTAAGCTGGTGGTTTCGCTTGTGGGAAACCAGCCATGTTTATTCCTGTCATTTCATAAAAACAGTACCAATTGTGCTCAGCAGTAATCTGAGCAGATTTATATCCAGCAATCAAGTGCATGTGGGTCTTTTTATTCTTCTCTTCATAAGGATAAATGAATCGGTACTAGATTATGTAATATGGCACCTTTCATCTTGAAACTCTTGGAAGAATATTTATATTATTTCCACTGGCTCATTCTGTTGGCTTTTGCCTATGGCATTTAGATGGATGCATTTTAATCATACTGCCATATCCAAAAGACATTTTTCCCTATTTATCAGATCACGTATGATACTCTCCAGTGATATCACTGGTTTTCAATTCTAGAAAAATTTCTATATAAAAACTTATTGGAAACTTTCTTCCAGCTTGTTTAGATGCTTCACCAGTACTTAACAGTCACCCTCTGGGCTCGTTCTCACAATCACTGCAGGAAGATCTGCCTTGACTTCAGCCTGTACCGTCTCTCAGATAGCTGTCCTCAGTTTCTAGCTAGAATTTACCGATGCCCAGGTTTGCCAGCGTCAATTCTTATGGATTTCAGCACAAATCCTTTTGACTTTAGCTGGAGCTGAAGCCGATTTACTCCACCGCCAATTTTGCAGTGTGATAGAGAGAGGAGTTCTTGTGACATGAACTACTCCAGTTCAAACACTGGCACAGTAACTTACAGTTATGAAGCAGTGACAAAGTTCATTGCAAAGTAGCACCTTCAAACTGTCATAGCTGTTTTCACCCACGTGATCTCACAGTTGGTGACAGGACAATGTCCTTAGTGAGACCATTAGACTGTTTCTGGTACAGTCAAGTCAAATTTTAATGCCTAAAAGACAAATCAAGAAAGGAATTTGAGGTAGTGTCTACTGGTTTGAAGGTATTGTTTTGAAAATGTATTACAGAAATAGCATGCAAATCCAGATCCAGGTACATCATCTGCAAATAAAGTCCATTTAAATAAATTATGAAAAAGAAGGCCTTCTTTCTACACTACCATGATCAAAGTATACTAGCAACTGCTTGTTGACAGTATATGATTTAAGTTTACTCAAATCAGGTCTCTGTACAGGACTTTCAGAATGGCATAATTATGTTTTCCCTCCTAGATTTTAAAGGTATCTTCTGAAGATACATATTTTCTCCTGCAGAAAGCTTAGTTTAAATATTCCCTATAATTTTGAAATTATTCAGTGGAAAATAAGAGAGTGGAAAATACATAATTTTGAGCAGTTTAATTTTTTGTCACTTAAAAAGAGGGTTATGTAAGTTGCTATATTAAAAAATATAATTAGCAAAGCAGACACATCCTATCCTTCTCCCTGTATTTCAGGCAAGCTGGCAACTGCTCAAGAGTGATCAGAGGCTGGCCTATTTCTCAAGGACCTCAAGAGATTATAAGACTTTAAATCATAATCTTAGGAAAATGCCTGAAGCAATTTTTTTAAATTATCTTCTACTACAGGGGGGCTGAGGGGTGGGAAGAAAGAAAAAAGAAAGCTTTCTGCTCTCCAAACTGGCAGAGAGACTATAAACAATGGTTTGAGGAAAGCTTGAGACACCCTACACTGACATCGACTCAGGCAAGTCTGAACATCTGCCAGAATAAACAGACTTTATCTGGAAGAGAATAGAAAACTTAAACCAATGTTTTTCGTGAGCAAAAGTAAAGCAGTTCAATTGGTCAGTAGTCCCAACCAGTCCTGGTCATTATGAGCAGGCTGGAAATGAGGTGTGGAACTTTCCAAATTCCACATAACTGCAGGAACACTGGAGAAAGCCTGGAGAGAGGAGCTCAGGGTGCTGTCCATGCTACAGTGCAAATGTCCTTCTCACAGGGGCAGGGGCTGAGGCAGAGCAGGATGGGAACATTGACTCCAGGAGACTCCAGAAGGATTATGGACTGGCCCTACATTTAAACATCACCTTTAAGGATCTGCCCCCTTTAATTCAGCCCCTGCACTCAATAAGATGTATAAGGCCCAAACTTTCTCAGTAACTCTGCAGCAAAAAGGATTTCCTATCTATCATGCAGTTTCACACCTAAAAGCATCCATTAACATTTTTTGCAGAACCTACGCCACTGGAGTGTTTGGGAACCAACTAACTGATGAAATCTGGGTCTTAATTCCTCTGTGTTAGTGCTTTCTCTACATAAAATAGAACAAAAAAAAAGACTCGAAACCATTTATCCTCACAATAGCTTTGTGAGGTTTAGTACTTTGAAGAGCCTTCTAAGTCCTCATATAAAGATCTCACATGAAATCTTAAAATGTTCTTTTGAGACATTTTGCCTTTAATTTCTTTATGGGTTTGTTGTTACTAATTCCTTTAGCATAGAAGTTCTCAGCATGAGACACCCACATAATCTGTGGAATGTTAAAACAATTTATTTTAACAGCTAGAAAGATCTAGTTTGGCCTTTCATGTAAATGTCTACCACTAAGTAGTTTTAATTAGATCAGGAGTGATAAACATGAATATTCATCTCTAGTTTTGTTAATGTTAAAGTCATAACAGATATACTTTTTCCTCTGGAATATAAATGTACAGATTCTCTCCTTATCTAGCTTTCACTATGTGGGGCAGTCAAGCACTTTAAACTAGACAAACTCAGTTTTGGTATCTGAATATCAGTGTAGATTTGCAAGATAGAAGGAAACAAGAAAACAGAAGGGGAGGAGTAAACGCCTCTGTAGTGTTACATTTCAATGAGAATTAGTGATGATGATAGATTTCAGATTGTCCATTGGGTTAAAAGTACAAAAACCCCGAAACACAGGTATCCTTACATTATTTCAAAATCACTTAGTCTGTTCAAGTCACTACCTTCGCTCAGGAGACTTCAGATTCCTGTGGGATGGGAAGTGTGATATTGAAGGGAGAATGTAGCTATTTTACAGTAAAGGCTTTAATGTCTGTATGCAAGCAGGGAGAGAAGGGTGAATTTTCCTCTCATTAACCCAACTCACAAATATTTTTTTTTACAAATTCAGTCCAAATCAGAGGCATGAAAGGACCCAAGATAGCCTACTAAATAATTAGTTATATTCCTATGTAGTTGCCCAATTATATGCCATTTCAATTTCTGAATATTTTTAAGAGAGTCTGTATCAATCAGTTTAAGACCATTATTTTCCAGGGCAGACTTATATAATTTGATGAGATGACAGAAATAAAATATTCAACATATTTCCCTTC
>VYXC01013185.1:82599-118071 GCA_013397175.1 Platysteira castanea
TTGATATTTAAAGTTCTTCAGAAACAGTAATAATGAAAGAAACTTGCAGAGGAGTTTATTTTAGGCCTTACATTGTTGAAAAGGAGGCAGTTTATTATCTTTGTTTCTGACTGTTATTGTCCAAGCTGATAAACCAAGTAAGTGATGTTTTTCCTTGGTAAGCCCTTATTTGTTTTATGTTCACATTTCAGGGATTAGTATCAATATAGGCTAGGCAGTAACAATCAGAATTTAAGATAACAAATATTTTGCCAAGCAGTTTAAGATTAAGGTCTGAGGAGGTTAAAAATCCAGCAGAAAACCACAAACAAAACTCTTTGCAAAGATTCTGCCTTCCCCACCCTGACTTTGCAGAACATCACTAGGTCTGATTGAGGTTGATGGTTTCAATACTGTTTTCCATAACACCCACATCTGCTTTTTGCTATTCTTGTGACATTAAACATTACATCTTCCTATACATCTGTGCACACAGCCCAGTCAAACCAGGCTGTTCAGTCCTCCTGCAAAGGGAAATGATGTGTCTCTCACAGAATATTGTGCAGCCTCATTCAAATAGCTAGGCAAACTGCTCATGACCAACAACAGCCCTGTAGATCTTAATCAGCATTTGAAGAACTATCTCAAGTTTATTTCATGTCCCCAGTGCTGATAGTTCTGACCATGAGCAAAAGAACAGCCCAAAGAGACAGATACATGAATCATGTTTTCCTGGGTCGGTCTCACACATGTGACTCCACCGCTCAGTCACAGAAAAATATTTGCTTTCATTCTGCCATCAAGAAAGGATTGAACATATTCTTTAGCTAAAATATTAATATATGCCTAAATATTTTACCTAGTCTCAAATCTCTTCTTATGAAAACAATGCTTTGTGTTTTGGGGCGCTAGAGCATGGCAATACTAGAAAAGTAATCAGAGACATGCTCATTATAACCAACTCCAGTTTCCTTGTCAGACAATTCTTTATAAATACGGCTCAGAAGAAAGAAAAGTACATGAAGAGAGAATTCTACATGAAGTAAAATTACTGAGCTATAGTATCAATAATTGGCCAGCTCAGGACTTGGCTAAACCTAATATTCCACAGTAAATCATATAATCCCCTGTTCTTTAATCTCTGCTTCCAGACAATTAGACAAAGTACCTATGGGAGACCGTAGCCCAACACAAGATGTTGACACGAACTTACTATTTATAACTCAGGTAGGCAATATACTTTGAGATTTTGCTGACACGTGAAGTATGACTAGAGTGGGTTTAAGGAAATAACTCATGCCCTCAGCATTTAATTCATCTAGATTCTGTATGCAGCACAGATTATAGAGAAACATAGAGAAAGCATAGACAAACGTGTTTTTAAAAGTATGATTTAGCCTCCTTTCATATATGAGAAAAAAAGATAAATGGGGGGAGGGAAGCAGCAGCCAGGGTACAGTGATTTTTCAACCAAAACAACATTGAAAATGATACACATAAGAGAACATGTAATGCTTTTCATTACTTTATTTGCTATCAGTTAGGAGATCAGAGAGCCAAACACCAGTAATTGTGATTTGAAATTTATGATCCTGCAGTCATATGGAAGTACTGGTCAAAGGAATAGCTACCCACAGAGTAAATGGTAACTCCAAGGGTTGGATTGGCTCACTTAGGATGGACACTGCCAGAAATGCGTGCACTTGTGTTGAGTCCCTTGTGAAACTGTGCTTTAATCAATAATCAAATTGTCTCCTTTACTGTGAAAACACAGTTCATGTCACCCTCTACCTGATGAGCTCTTGTGACTGAACCCCAAAGTCACTCAGTGAAACAACTACTAAGGAAATGGGGTGCCTTGGGAGAAATTTAGTTTTATCCTTCCTCAGAAAAGATGCACAGACCACTGGTTCTGGCAGTACACACACCTTAAAGGGAGGCATTTGTTCCTGTCTGATTTCTAGATTGTAGCAGAATCACCTCAAAATAAAAACCTGTTGATTAACACAACTTAAACCCTGGAAGATAATAAATACCATTAAAAATAGACCACCTTTCCCCTCAGTTGCACCTGTAGCTAGTAGTACCATGCTGAGAACAGGATTTGAGAGTTCAGCTTAAGGTTCACAGTCCTTAAAAAATTACAAACTTAGTAAATGATTTGACATCCCTTCCAGTGTAGAGGCTGTGACAGTGGTAATTATTGCCTTGCACACCTATTGTATATCCCAAGTGTTTGTCTGAAGACATAAATTCACAGAGATTCTTGTCCTTGAAAACCTGCTTATTAAATTTAGTGGGTAAGAAAAAAATGGAAAGCAACAGACAGTGAATTACTTTTTAAGATTTTTCCAAGTTTTCCATGTTGGAAAAAAGGAAACACAGGTGAACATTTTACTTAGAGAAAGTATGTGTTAATCTGCCAAAAATGAAGGGATATCCTTAATAGATTGAGCAGTATTTTTCCTTGGAATGACACAAATATATATTGTATTGTCATACATAATCATTTGTGAAAAAGATTGTATTGTCATACAATATCATTTGTGAAAAAGATTCATAACACACCAGACAGAAACAGACTAGTCTTAAAGTCAAATCAAATGAGGAATAAAGTGCTTACATAATAAACTGAAGGTACTCTAGATCTTATTCATGAACCATGACAATTATGTTTTAATTAAGTTGAAAAATAATCAGTATTGATTTTAATATTTTTTTATGGCTTTCCATCTTTTTATAACAGAAGTGAACTCCAGGAAGAGGAAGACTTGGAGGACAGGATCATGATGTCATTTTGGCAGTATTCTAACAAATATTTTATCCTTTACATTTTGAAGTACAATCTATAAAATTGCTTAGAATGAAGAAAAGAAAAAAAAGATATTGCTCTTCATAAGGCTAAGCATTGCTCCTTTTAGTGGTCTAAAAGCTTTCATTGCATCTCTTTTCTGATCTTAACATTAAAAACTACACAATAGAGAATAACAAGGAGGGTCAGCTCACCCACTCAAAGGGGACATACTGAAAAGAGCAGTAGCAATGCACATGTCCTTGAAGCCCTGAGAATTTCTATTATACCCTCCAAAAGACTGAGTAAACACTGTTGTGTGCAAGGTGAGGTGCCAGTGAGGTAATCACACAGTAAACCAAAGTTAAGACTCATAATGTAGAGGCTATAAATCTCATCATTTTAGTTTCAGGTGCACTTATGATTATGTTTTTTAATTTATAGTTTTTGAAGTTCCATGATTGGTGTTATACAAATGAAAAATATTTGTGTATCTCAAAAGAGGGAAAAAGCAAGACCACATTCTTTTTGAAAAAATGAATTCAGATAATTTAGCCCTAGGCCTTGAATCATCACTAGTTCTAAAGTTGTCATTTGGGCTCCACCTGTTGATTTTAACACAGCAGGTTCCTTTTGCCAGGAAAATCACTTTTGTCCTCACTTTTGAGTACTACTTAGAGGAAAGCCATGCGTTTAACATTCAGTCCCTTCTTTTTAAATAATAGCGTACACTTGATTTCTCCTTTGGAATCTCTAAGTTGAAATGTATTCTTGTCAAGCGTATTCTTGATAGTCTTCCATCAAGATTTTTTTCTCTGTGTGTTCTGCCAGACCATCCCCTCTCCCAGATTTTTGGGAAGTGGAAATAGATGTTTGCCTCTGGGATATGTTGGTATTCACAGATATTCTTATTTTGCCATTCCATTTGCAAATTTTTTGCTGGAGTTGAGTTCTTCCAACCTCCTTCTCAGTAATTCTTATCAACATCACTTATGGCACCTTCTCTAAGCAGTAAATTTATAATTCAGATATTCTCATTATTGTCTAGATAGTCTTTCCACACTACCTTTTGAACAGATAGACTGCTCAAAACACCACATACCTCTGAAACAGCTGTATATGGGTACGGCAAAATGAACCCAGATGTCCTCCTTCAGAGGAAATCTGTGTTGCCAGGTTTCTCTCTTTAGTCTCAGAGAACAGGTTGTCAAATATTGATACCTGGTACAAAGCAGAAAAAAGGATTTTCTGAGTTTTCCTTCTTTCACAGCAGGAGCCCTGCACTAGGGAAGGCACGCCCAGCTCAAATCACCATCGCCAGAGGCTAGAGTGAATTTCTTTTAAAGGTTGTTCCTACAGCCTACTGATACTGTATATTTTGTCCCATTTCGTCTGACCATTCTTAGCAGATTGACAAGGTTTAAAGGTATGAGAAAAAGCCCTCAGAAGTCAGATCAGCTTGAATAAGTAATTCCAGAACTCACACTAAAGTTCTATTAGTAATTTTGTTGGAGTAGATTGCAGGGAAAATAATAATGCTGTATAGCTAATAATTAACCTCTCTCATATTTGGCATTGCATTACTCAAACAAAGATTACTTTAGGGACCAACAGTGTAGGTCACAGGAGTATTCTAAACACATACTTCAAGGAATTCTTGTAGGCTTTCCATTCTCTGAAGTGAACAGTTCTATCACCTACATCAGCTGTAACAGCCTTTTGCTTATGATTCCCCCTCCCATCCCCTGTCACATCTAGTGGGTATCTTAAAAAAGATAGGAAATAATTTGCTCCTTGTCTTTTTGGCCTGGAATCTTTTTTCACTGAAGCCATAGGCAAAATTCCCACTGAAGAGAATAACAATGAGTGAGTTTTACATCTCCATTATTAGACTGGCACATTTAACATCGCCTTTCCTGTCTCTCATCTGCCACTGATTATCTGGGCCAACCAGTGCTCTTTTCCACAAAGAAAGGTGCTGCTTGCATGGATCCAACTTTGGTGACACAGAAATGAAGTAAATGACATGCAGGACTCACGGACACCTTGTGTAAATAGATCTCTACTACACAAAAATTGAACTGGGAACTTTTGTTATATTTCATCACTGTTTCTCTATCCTTCAGGAGTATTAATGTTCAAGCTAAGAATCAGGTAATAATCCTGAAGAAATCATCCCATTATAAGTTAATGGCTGGATTTTCAGTTAATGGACCATGCTGAAGACAAGGGCAGTTAACACTATAACAAACTATAGTAATATAACCAATTTCAAGGGGATTATTGCTACCATAAACTGTAATAAATGGTTTATAAAAGGCATGGCTTGGGCTTTTTTTTGAGTTATGTGAAGAGGAGTAAATGAGAGACTGCTTTGTTAGCTAAGTTGTTTCCAACCAATTTTCAAAGCATTTTTAGACAACGGAAATGCTGCTAATAATGTCCCATAATGAATATTCTAAATGCACCAGAGGTTGTTCTTTACTCTAATAGGTGGGGAAAATAATGAACTCATTTTTGTGATGAGATTTCAATGAAGCTGGTCTATAACTCAGTGTAGAAAAGAAGCACCAGATTCAGTCTATGCTCAGTTCCAATGCCAGACCCCATTGCTTCACCATTTGAAAATCTCATAATCTGTCAGCCAATTACCTTACAAGGCTGAGAGGATTAAAATAAATATATTGAGACCCCTGTTTTTCATTGAGTTCTACGAGTAAACCAGGTAAATAACGGCCAGGGAAGAGTTAAGTTATATGTAAATATGTATTTTTGCCCTTTGACCATACTGTGCAAATAGATTTTAGTGGGGTTTTTTTAAGATATGATGCATTTTTTTTCAAGTATAAATTTATGCTCTGAAGAATGGACACAAGATATAAGTCATTTATTGAGATAACTGTGCTAGGCATTTCACTAATTCTACTTCTAATTTCAAACACCACATGGATTCTCAACTCCCATTCCATCCAAACATATGAACAGCAAAGCTTACATGCAAGAGGATGGAGGGGGGGAAAGGGAAGAGATCTCTAAGGGATGGTTGAACAAAACAAAAGGGTAAAAGGGAGGGGGGAAATAGCATAGCCCACTGTCTGTACTTCCCCTGGTGCCTGAGTCCTTGCTAGAGTGTGGCAGTAGTACACACAGACAGAGCACTTCAAACTTCCACCCTTACATTAGGACAGGTGTGATGGAATTTTTCAAAGGAGTAAAAAAACCCTAAATATCACCATGTTTTTTCTTTGCCCACCGCCCCTCCTCAACACCAGAAGCAATCAGGGATGATGTTGCACAATCTGTACCAGAAGTGCACTTTCTCCCTGCAATGGCTGGAGTTTGCCATGGATCTGCCTCTCTTCATTGCTCTAGTCCACCACAGATCATCTTCATTTAGATTACTGTAATTTAAATATTATGAATTGCACATAATGATTTGTGTTAATAGAAATTTAAATATCTTTCCAATAAATAAGTCAGAGACAGCATCCAAGATACAAAAATACATACTCATTAAGAGGGTGGAATGATAATGTCTTGAGTTATTTAGATAACAACCTGCACATAAAAAACCCTGAAAAATTAAAGGTCCTGTGTCTATAGGCCCTTTAAATGGAGTGCAGTTAATCATGTTCTTTTATATTATCAGCAACCCAAATATTTTCTTGGAGTGTCTATTTGAGTAGCTGCATCAGGGAATAGAAGCAAATGTCACGCTGTTGCAAAAGGGCAGTCGCTGCAGTGGGGTGTATAAACATGAGCACAGCCTGCCAGATGCACGATGTCTTTTGGCTCTTCTCAAAGCTGATAAGGCCTCCACTGGAATATTGGCTGCCAAGGGAGATGTGGCCCAGCAGCAGAGTCCAGAGAACAGAAATGGGAGTTTTCACTTGCTCCGAAGATGCAACCAATAAGGAAAAACAGACTTATTTAACCTTTAACTTTTCTTAGGCTAAATATTTAAGATTCTACTCAAAATTTCTATCACTGTATTCTACTTAGTACCAAAACTGTTGAATGGAATTTCAACTTAATAACAAGTTGGAATATTAAGCCAGTTATACCAGACTCTCTGAGGCATAGGTGGAATTTATCAGTATCGTTGCAAAGGAGAATAAATAGCCTAAATATTTTTGGGGCTCATAAAAACTTGTGGTACAAAAGGAAAAGCTTTTTGGCAGGTAGTGATTAGAATGGAAACTGTGGAAGCCTCAGGACCCTCTGTAACTTTCACTGTGATTTGTCACATGACCTTAGACAATGTTGAGGTTATGTTTAATCAATCAGCCTCAAAAAAAACCCCAAAAGGATCCATAAGATCTACAATTTAAGATACAAATTACATAAACCAACACTGTCCATTGGAAATGGATCCTTGTTTCAAGTAGCAGCATCTTCCTGTAGAGCTAATAACTGATCACTCAGGCGTTGCTTCATCAACCAGATTTCTGCACATCTACTTTACTTGACATAAGCCTGTTATCAAAGAACCAACGATTTATGAATTTGCCACTGCCACAGCAGGAGAGAAACATTTTTTTCCTTCTTTTCAGAGCCTAAATAAAGATATATGGATGGAAGAATATGTGCCTTGAGTTCTACCTTTGCATGTTCAGTAGCAGATCAGGATAAATAAGGAGGAAAAACAAAACAAATGGTCACACATTGCATCTCATAAGTACTTGATTTCTTTATCAGATGGTATTTTCTCATATTTTTAGTGAAGATAAACATTATTAGACTAAAGGATCAGTTTCAAAATTAGGATGAAAATTCTCTACGTACATTGTAGAAGTTGAACATCATCGGTATTAGAGATTTTTAGACCTTCTATTGTCTTCCTCACACACTTACCTATATTGAAATGGGCTTTGTGCTAGTGTTATTTTATGTTAGAAGTCTTCAGAATAGGTTTCTTCTATCCTGTTCCTCAAGCAGCTGGTCCATGTCCTTAGTAGTTTTCACATATTAATCTTCTGGTATCCATCTCAGATTTCCTTTTATCTTCAATTTCTGTCCCTTTGGCATTGTTTAAGCTTTATACCTTCCAAAAAGTTGTATAAAATTCATATTCTCTCATATCTACAGTATAAATAACAGTTTTGAAAAGATTAGTTTAATCTGTTCTAGTTTCCTAATCATCTTAATTAAGAGTTTTACAGTCTTCAGTTGATTAAAACCTAGGTCCCATGGTGTCTCACTTTATGCTGGGCTAAGCAGGACCTAAGGCAGTCATTCCTCTTTCCCAGGATTTGAGAAGGATGAAGAGTGGTATTCACCACCAGCATTCCTCCTCTCAAAAACAAGGGGAGCCACAAGGATACTGTGCTCTTCCATATTCAGGGCACTCAGCTGCAGGCTCTGGCACACTGAAAGATGAAATAGAAGGAATTGCTGCTCACATGGCTGATGAGATTTCCTCCTGACAAAAGGTCTAGCACATATCACATACATTCACTAACAGCCCTCATTTCGGCCTTTGTTAGTAGTCAGCTTCCCTCTTCCCATAGAATATCTGTGCGAAAGATAATTTCCTCTGAAGCACAGGTCATCCTCCTCTTTCTCACAAATCCCATTTTGTTCTTTTGTGCTCATGTTCATAATTTCACTGTATGAGTTTGCTCTGTCCAAAGGGCTATTTGCAATTTCTTCAATTGGAAGTGTCATTACTATGCTGGTTACTTCTTTTTAATCACAAAAATGGATTTAACCCCATTACCAGCAGTATCCCTTTGAAATACCTCATCCCCAATGGAGGTGCCTTTCAATTACCAACTGTGAACAGGCACATCAAATTCCCTCTTTTTGTACCAGGATAGATCACTCACAGTCAGAAAGCTCCTTTGACTTTCCAGCTATTGGTTAGGGGAGATTTGGACTGGTTTGGTGCTGTATTACATCCTCTATATCTAACAGGCTCACAGGAATGCATCTATACTTCACTGCAATCTGATTACGACAAACTGGCTTTTGAGTCTCCCTGCTATGGTTTCAAGGCAACAAGCAGTGAGGACCATATGGCACCATTGCTACAGGACTAAGAGATTTAAGTCTTCTAAAGGACCAGCCGACCTCTGACTTGCAAATGGTAATTTTCTGATTTTTAAAATCTCAGCAGCCTATACTGCATAAAAACTGTCAGTTAGCTTAACAACCTGTACACATACAGCATAATGTCTTCCAATAACACTGCCTGCCAGGAGTCACCATCTGCACTTCCTCTGCTGGGAACAGCCAAACTGTTACGCACAGTTGGGCTAACAGAGGGATAACATGCAAGATTCCTCCGCACAAATGTCGGGGGGCACGGGAAGGCTTCACCTTCATGGGAATGAGAGGCTGGACAGCATGGACCACAGAGAGGGACCTGGAGGTCCTGTTCCATGGCAAGTTGAATGTGAGTCAAGAATGCCCTGGCAGCCAGGAGGGACATCCCTGTCCTGGGGGGCATCAGGCACAGCATCAGCAGCCGGGCCAGGGAGGGGATTGTCCCACTCTGCTCTGAAATGCCCTCACCTTGAGTGCTGGGGCAGTTTGGGGCATCACAATATAAGAAAATTATAAAGCTGTTAGAAGGGCTGTGAAGGTGCTGAAAGGCCTTGGGGGAAGCTGTATCAGGAGTGGTTGAGATCACTGGTTTGGTTCAGCCTGGAGAAGAAGATGCTGAGAGGAAACCATTGCAGTCTGCAGCTTCCTCATGAGGGGAAGTGGAGGGCCAGGCACTGATCTCTGCCCTCTGGTGACCAGTGACAGGACCCGAGGGAACAGCATGAGGCTGAGTCAGAGTTAGGATGCATATTAGGAAAAGTGCCTCACCCAGAGGGAGGTTGGGCACTGAGCAGGGCACCAAGGCTGACAGAACTCAAGAAGCATGTGGACAATGCTCTCAGAGACTTGGTGTGACTCTTGGGGCTGTCCTGTGCTGGGCCAGGGTTGAACTTCAATAATCCTTGTGAGTTCCTTCCAACTTGGGATATTCTATGATTTTGTAGATGAATAAAAAAATTCCCATTTTTATGCTGTTTCCATCAGGTTCCTACAGAACCAGAGCAAGGAAACTAAATTATGGAACACAGCAAGGTCTTTAGGAGTGAAAAGCTCTTCAAGACTCTGACAGCTGGTACTATCTTCACATGACACGTTCTGAGGGAGTGAAAAACAAGACTACCCTGTCCATCAGCCATGAAAAACTCAGGCCTGATGAAAGTAGACAGTGGGGCAAGCATATGGAAATTTAACTCTTGCTTTGACTAATTCAGGAGCAGCTCCTTAGCTGGTAAAAGTGACTGGATAGTGACAAAATACACAGCTGAGGATCTACCCAGATTCTATTTTCGTTGCTTCTGTAAGTGAAAATGTCAATGCTCCCTATGCATATGTTCCTCTACAGCAGCTATGCAACAGTAGCTAATAACAAACATTGCTTACCCAAAGCTGTCACAGGTCCTGCTCTGCCATGGCTGTATCTCCAAATGCTTGCTGTGCTGACTGTCCTGCAGGCAGATCCCTGATCTGTACAGCTCTGGCAGCTGAGGAGGCCTCAGCTACATCCCACTGAACATTAAGCACTCATAATGCTCTGCTTCAGTGACTTGGGCAGCTTTAATTCCTCCCAATAATCTTTGGTGCGAATAGTTATCTCTTCTACCTTCTGCTGTCTCCGGGGAAGGATCCTATTGCACAGTTTTTAGCTCAAGCTTTCTTCCTTGGATAAGCTATTGCTTTACGTTGCCTCCCTGTTGCCCACTGAGGGAGTTACACGATTCCCACATACAGCACACAACTCTGTCTGGGTCTCAGGCTCTCAGCATTCTGAGAATTTTTTAATAACACCAGCCAACAAAGCATTATTACAAAACGTTGGATTGAATCCTAGAAGGAATAGAGCTGACAAAAGAATAATCCCTTGCTTCCTGAGCCTGCCTATGGCTATCCTAAAGAACCATGGCAATCAAAAGGAGACAAGAAGAAGGCAAGAATGATGGCTGAACTCACATGTACATGTGCTATTCCCAGTCAAAATCATCAGATACTTGTTACTGGTGTGCATGACTGCTTAGATAAAGGAACATGTAGGAACTTGCATCCTGCATTTCCACTGCTTTCTATGGAGGTATTTTTCTGCAGAAGATAGTTTATGTGTGTGAAAACATCATATCTGTGATAACACATGCACAGTCTCTCTGCTGCTGTTAGTGAAGAAAGTCTTGGGAAGGAGAAAAAGCATAAAGGCCTGGCTCCAAAGATGAGAAATTATACTGGGATACAGGGGTGTTAGGTAGAAATATTGCAAAAAAAAAAATTTAATGCCTTTCCTTTACCTGCGGTGCCGTATTTGCTCAGTGGATCAGTGCACTGGAATGATGATCACTTACAGTGGTTACCTGTGCACTGTGTCACAGTATTCAGCTAAATTAAGCTTCACTACAGCAGTTAGGGCGTTTTGCAGCCCTCGGTTTCATCCAATTTTACAGCTGGGTTGAATGAGGCACAAGTAGGTCTAGTAACTTGTCTAAAGTCACAGACTATATATATTATTTACTTATAGAATCAGAAATCCGGGACACAACTATTTCAGTTCTCCTGCTTGAAAAGCTAAAACTTCCTCAAAATATTTCAAAAAAGAACAAAATCATGCAAAAAAAATTTACAAAAAATTCTTTGTGTGATTTGAGAACAAGTGTTTCTATATAATAAATAGCTATGCTGGAAAACACTTCTGTTACCGTGCTTACTTGTTGCCTTCCTGTTTCACATGTTCATGAGTAACATACACGTAAGAAACATATGCTACAAAAGTTAGCAGCAGTTCAAAACTTAATATATCTAAGTTTTAGGTTTGGTCAGTTATGGAGTTATTCAGCATTTCTCAAGAAAAGGTACCCTGATCCATTTGTGGGACTCCCGGTCCAGAGAATATTAATAATAGAGACTTCATCTTGAACTTAGTCATTCTAGAAAATTAGAAGTAATTAGGACTTCTTCAGTCCTGCAAGTTACAGAATAAGACACCAACACGTGGAGAAATAGAAAAAAAATCTACATTTACTACTGGTTAGAAAATTTTTGACAAGAAAAAGTTTCTAATTTCAACATTTTATGCAAAAGCTTAACTTTTAAAACAACGATTGGCAAAGTAAACGAGGGAACACAAAACTAACTGTTACTAAATAGAGAGCCAAGAGCTACAAAAGTTAAGAGGTCCAGTAAAGCTTCCCATGAGCACACCACAACTAAGTTTGAGCACAACAGGCAGCAAGCTCAAGTGACAAGCCCACAGTTCTAAAAATTACACCTAAAAGAGCAATCTTCTTCCTAAACCAGAAATTGCTCTCTAGCTACCATCAATTCCTTGCTTCTTAAGTGCAGTCAATTTCAAAGCTCTTAGTCTGCATCTGATCCTTTAGGAATCCTGTAGAGATTTTAAGGATTTCTAGAGGACCTAATCTCCCTTGGGATGCACAGTACAACACATTCTACTAATATTATAAATAGTTTGAATCATCGAGTTTACCTTTTGAAACTCCAGGCACTCTCAGGTATCTCAGCAACCACCACTTCTGCACTGCTACAGATGCAACACGTTCAGCAGGACTTTTCCAGGTCCTGTACATGCCACCTTGTAACTCTGCAAGAACACAGTTCCTCTGAAACCAGACCACGCTGCTTCTGCTCTTTCCAATCTTGCTTCTTTAAGGAAAATCTACCTCACTTGTTCCTCATCTTTTATCTTCTACACCTGGGCCAATTTTCTACCACATTAATTGTAACTTGAATTAACTCCTTCGTTACTGGAAAGAGTTCATGGACACTGATAATAATTAGGAAGGTAAAAGCAGAAACTGTCTCAATGTCCTAAAAAGTACTACAAGTTACAGATCCGTTTGTGGCTGCTGCTTTATGGATCAGTCTCTGTATAAACCAGAAAAGAGTGGTCCTGTAGCTGTGCTTTTGACTTTTATACTTACATTATACAGCTCACATAATTTCAGGGATTGAAGAAGAGACTGTAAACTGTAAGTATTGCATTTATCAAGATAGTTTTGCCAGCAGGCAACAAAGTGAGGACTGATACTTAAGAAGTCAGATCCAGCAGTAACTTAGTGCAGACAGATTTTCACACTCTCAGATCATTTGCATAATGATCCCTAGAGCTGCATTCTGCTCCTCAGCAGTGCAAGGAGCCACTCATTCCTCCAGCAATATTCAGTGGGAATCTTTCAGAACCCTAAACTTTCTAACTTCACAGAGCATGTGTGAGGTACTCTAAGTTACAACGTATCCAAATTCAGATTTCTCTATCATATTAAGAAGACAGTAATTTTTTTGCCTTGTATGAAGCTGCTTCTACAAACCAATGCATGCCTCCTATTACCCAGCCAATAGGTAGCAACATATCCTAATAAACTGTTTGCACCTGGAAAATTGAAATTCCTAATTACATATGGACAAATATATTATTTACGTGCATATGTTTGGGATGAGATCTTTGTGAAAGAAGAATAAGAAAGATTACAGTGTTCTGAGATAAATTTAAAATTTTAGGAGGTTAACGTAAGCATTCAAACTGTAAGAGACTTTCCCAAACATTCAAGCTTGGAGAATCAGAGTGGAATTCATTCACATGAAATAAATTATTCTAGAAAAAGGCAGGAATAGGAAAAGCAAAGCACTCTGGAGAACATCAGAGGGAACTCACAGAGGATTCAAGGGGATAATGAAGTAGACCAAGGAGGAGAGCAGTCCCTATATTGTTTAATTCCATAATCTAGTTTAATCCTACTGAATGATACTTACTCCAAGCAAACTGTAATCAAATCAGGTCTCTAGCACCAAGTTACTAGGCTATAAATGTTAAGATGAACCACTCTTACAATAATTTCAATAATTTCCAGCCTTCACAAATAGTTACTTCTGGCTCACAGCATGAGCCACCATTTGCCTTGTTCCCCAGCTTATTCACACAAGCTCTCCCATCTGTACTTCACGGGCTGATTCCAACCTTTGAAGTGACTCTTTGTGGAAGTACTTTAAAGGAGAAAGTTCTGAAGGGTACCACAAATATGGAGATGAGATGGGAAGAATTGCTATGAATCAGAAAATGTTCATTTATTGACATTTCTCAAGGAATGGCAGGGACAGTATGAAGTCTGTGTGAGTGGTTAGATCCTTGCTTTATTAAAAAATAAGGAAGAAAATAAAATGCTACGTGCAAACATGACCCGACAAAAAGAATGCCACACATGAAGACAGACAATTCACAGAAGACTTACAAACCTCTCACCTTCTGTGGCATCTCTGTTAACTTTTACACTATTTAAAGTGAATTTTTTGAACTAAATTAAATACATTAAATACAACAGAGTGTTAGAGAGCGTAAGAGAGTTGAGCTGATGTTCCTATCCTATGAAAGTTTCGGTTTATTGTTTAAGATCTTGCCCAGCACCACCCTACATGGACCTGCAATGCCTTTCTGGTCACAGGGTGCCTTTTCATGGTTTGCCAGGGTTCCCTTGGGTGACTGCGCTGAGCTTGCCGCCTGCCGCTCACTTTTGCTGATTGCACGTTTGCTGATTCCACATTCGCCAATTCCAGTGTTAGTCTGTAACTTCCTAACTGGCACACGCTGCCTCAGTCACTGTCCAAAAGCTCTAATTAGCAGCCACAATATCCACAGGAAAGAGAGAGGAAGTGTCTTCTGTTGCTTGTTTAGATATCTCATTTCATATACAGGATTTATCTTTAGAAAAACTTGTGATGCCTGACCTTGATACACATGGAAAATTCTGCCTGGGCATTCTGCCAGACGTTTTGTTTGATATCTATATTTTCTCCCTCTTGGCCATCTTCTTGTTGTATTTTGTTCCCCTTCTGACTCCTTGGCTTTTTCATAACTTCTTCAGGGCTCGTTCTCTTTACCCAAAGACATTGGCATTACATATCTTTGCTGTCACGGGAATTTAAATGCTGGTCCTAAGAATATTCTGTGAAAAGCAGAGAGAAAATTTCAGAACTGTCTAACTGAGGAACTTAAATTTCACTGACTTTCAATCAGGCACGTATGGCATAGCTGTAGACTCACAGAGACTGCAACAATAATATTTTTTACACTTACAGTTATAAAATTACATATGCCCACACGTTAAAACATTAAGAACAATATCAAGTTTGACTCTTAAGGTGTATTTTTTTAATATTTTAACAAAAATTCATGCAGAGTGTAAAAGGAAAGAAGTGCTGTCCCTGATCCTTTACTATTTTCCCTTGAGAGTTATGTTTAACCTTAGGAACCTTGCATAGTTTTAAAATATGTTCCTTGTATTTACCAACTTACAGAGTAATTACTGCTTTTACCCCCATTTAAACATTGTGATTGCATCTATTTTAGATTGGTTAGTCCTGGCTTAACCTTAATTTTATGAGTTCTACTAATAACCTGTGGTGCTTTTCTGTATAAGTGGCCAAAGAGACACATGAAGTACAAGGGAAAAAAAAATCACAAATTAACAAACCAGGGCTTTGAAATGTGAGGAACTGGGAAATATCTGTCATGATCTTCCTAACATTTTTTGTGTTGATGTGCTAAAGGTATCGTTTTATGCATCTCTAAGTCTGCCAAAAGGCAGATAGCATCCAAAGGAAGGCTGGAGGGAGAAAAGAGAGGGGGGCAGACTCACAGAACCTTAACCAGATTTGGAAGTTTGGCAGGAAGAAGTTTTTGTCATTTCTGTTCTGCAGTTTGTCTACGCAATTATATTAACAGAAATGCAAAGCACCTACTGAAGATTTGTGGAGAAGCCAGAAAAATGTTGAATTACTTTTCAAAGAAAAAGGTGGTGACAAAATACTTTGCATCAAGTTCTAGCCCAAAGAACTTCCCAAACCCACCTACAGAGTGTTGCCCTGGAATTTTGTAAGCCTTCTGTTTTAACCTTGGAGTCAGATTCTTTCTCACACAGATTTATGTAAATAATAGCCAGTGTTTACTTAACGGTATTTTCTGGTTTTCGTTCCTTTTGTGATATGACAACTTTGATGAGCACCTTTCTTCTCCAGTGGGATGGAGAAGGAAGTGACATGCTCTCCAATCCCTTGTGGAGTTGGGACATGTATAAGAATGAGATAATGTAAATAAAAGCATTCCATTTCCTCCTTTCTGCTGAACCTGGCAGGTGTAAGAGCGTCTTTATTGTGTCTCCTCGGACACAACAGAGAAACACATGCTACCCAAGGTGACCCTGAAGTCTACCTGAGGACAGGACATGCAGACATCCAAATAAGGTGCTCAGAGGTCATTCAGAGGAAATGTAACTTTCCAAGCTTTACACATGTCTGTTGAATTTCAAGCAAGGTGGAGTGAAGATTTACTCTTGAAAAAATAGGAAGTCTGCCTAAAGCTAAAGCATATTATTATTGTTGACCTTGGTCCTGACTCTGCTCCTGTCTAAGTTAACAGAAATACTCCTGTTAATTCCACTGAGATCTGGATCAAGCCTCCTGTTAAAGTAAAATTAAAAGCTTTACTTTAGAGAACTTTCAGGAAGTGCAGGAGATTGTACTGAGGTACAACATGATGTCCTAATACTGAAGATTTATTGTCTCACGTAGGTTGGGTGTTTCTTTATTGATAAGAAAACCTGCCTATGCATCCCAAAAAGACATTGAAATCTAGGGCTAGCTAGAAACTTCATCCACTGTCTCTGAGAAACCTCTTTTTTTTTTTTCTACTGAGGTCCAAAGGTATAGACTGCATTGCCATATTTCTCATGAGTTTATCTGAATCACAGAAGGTTAACTTGAGCCACTGTACATGGAAGAACAGTCAGAACTGTGGTCATCTAGTGTCACTATTTAAAGTGAATTAAATTTTTTGAACTAGCATTTACAGCATTTACCTTATGGATTTTCATATTAATAAAAAATAACACAATCCTTGCATGTTTAAAAGCCTTGCTTATGGACTTCAAGTTATTCTATATACTATTTAATGTTTACTCATTTTTTCCTGCTAAAACCTGAGTGATTTTAACAATGTTCAAAACTCTAATCCTGTAAAGGACCTTCTGCTTAGTGTGCTTTTGTATGAGGGTCAAGCAGCACTTTCAACTTTCAGCTTCTTTAATGTCAAGAATTATAGGTGTAAAGTTGTCTTCTGTCTGTAATCTGAGTGGGGGAAATGACCTGTTGTGTGCAAAAATAAAATATCTCCCTTAGAGAGGCAGAAACAGTGCCAAACACTGAAAGTTCCTGAGGGAATGGATTCTTCAACTTGTGTATCTTGATTATCCAGTAACTCCAGGCACAAAGTATAGCTGTGGTCAAGGAGTTTAGACAGAAAAAACAAATTTCTTATTCAGTTTTCAGCAGATTTGACTTCCTGTCTTGAGAGTATGTGGCTTATAAATTTAAGTAGATCACCTCAGTGGTTCACAATTCCCTACGTGGTGGGGATATCACTTTAGGGATGTCATATTTCAAAGAAAGCAACTCTTTATTTCACTGCATTATTTAAATATATATTTTCATGGAGAATTTGTTCCTAAGGAATAGTATTGATGCCAGTACTGGGAAATATGAATTGCTGGGAAATATGAATATGAAATATGAATGCTATTAAGACGCTCAACACAGGAAGAGTCACTATAACTTGTGTAGGGAGGAATTCAACACCAGTGACTCTGGTTTTCCCCCACAACACCAAAATTACAATATTTTCCAAAGCTGCATGGATACAGTAACTTTAGTTTGTGTCTCTCTCCATATCAAAGCCTTGACAACAGGTAAGGGACAGGGACCAGAGCTATGAAACTTTTCTTTTTTCCAAAAGAAAAAATGTGACATATGTGAAAACATTTCATTATGCAGAAATAAGAACTTCTATATCTGATTAGCATTATTAGAAACTTATGACTGAAAAATGAGCATGCAACAGCTGAGAACACATCGTCACTAAAAGCTAGTTCTTGGAAGCTAGTAAATGCAGTGTTAAAGCCAAAAGTTCAATGTTAATTCTGCCCCAACTGCTTTGTACATTAAAATATGTCACATGGTTTGAGTTATTTTACATTTTGTTATTTATTTACATTATAAGGAAAATTCTAACTAGCATTTCTCACAGTCTGACATACATACATATGAAAAGAACATATTTTATTTTTGGCTTAAAGTTTCAATCTCATTGAGATCTAATAAGGAAGTCCAGTTTGGAGGAATTTGATTTAATAACATTAGTCCTGTATACATTTGATATTAGCCAGTGGAAACTTAGCAGTGGCTCAACCTGACAGGATTAAAACATTTTTGACTGTTTTGAATGTCTTCACTCTGAGTAACCCTTTAACAGAAAAATGCCAGGTGGTTCAAATGTGGTAATAATGAAGATGGGAGAAATGAAGTGATTAGAACCTGGTTTTCTGTGTCTTTTTTTTGTATTCTTTGCCTCATTAAGCCCACCACTGTGGTGACTCAAGCATCCTCCACATCCCACAGCATTCCTGGTGAGCGAGAGAAGCTCCTTGTGGGCTAAAGCTGTGCTACCAGCTGGGTTCTGGGTCTGCTGCTGGGCCATGCAGCTTCTGCCACACAGAGCACAGTCTGAGCTCCCCTGAGCCTTTCCTCAGCAGGCACTGGCTTAAATTGTCCTCCTGTTCCCCAGGAACTGATTCTCATGAAATTGGAAGGTATAATCCTCCTCCTCCAAATCTGTTGCATTGGCTGAATGTGACTGGCCAGAAATCAGTGCGGAAGACAGGCAAGCTCAATAGTTTACATTTATTAATTTAGGAATCATTCTGTTTGGAAAATCATCCTATAAACGATCTAATTAAAAAAAAAAAAACCAAAAAAGAAGATGGAAGACAGAATGTCTGGATTATGTATAGATTGTCGTGATATTTTAAATGGCTAGTGTCATACACTGCACATTTATTGGCCAATTACATTTTCAAAAGTATTGTAGCAATCTGTGTAAGTAAAGGATTTCACCTACCAGAGAAGAAAAAAGCACATTGGTGTTTCCTAAGTTATCTGCTATTTTTCTAGCCCACATGAAAAACAAACTATAAGAAGTTTGAAACACTCATGGCTTCATTCAGCTTTTAATTTTCAAGTGGATTCTGAAGGTCAAGCCTTAAACAGAGGGAGCTGTATTTTCTATTTTGGTCTGGTTTTAATTTGGGTAATCTTTCCATTAAATATAGCTATTTATGACATTTGTTAAAAGCCTATGCTGCTAATTTAGCTTTGAAAAAAATCTAATGGAGTTGTATTGGAACTTTTCCATAAAATTAATGTTCCAGACTTAATGGATGTCTAAGGTATCGTTATTAACGGGAATATTCCATAAACTAAAATCAGAGTCTTTGAATTGGTGATCTGATACAGTTAGATCGGAACTTATTGAAGGCTGGAATGATGCCAAAGTACCCAGGAATTCAATTTAAACACCTTATGGAGGTTAATGCTTTTATGGTATTTACTTTAATTAGTGTTTTATTAAATGCTCAATTTCACTCACATACTTGGGCAGGAGCAGTGGCCAGCCTGTGGGTAAAGCAAGTATGACAGAGGTAAGATCACTTTCCTCTCTCTACATCTGTCAGAAATACCAGTCTTTTCCATGATTTCTAAGGTTATATTGCTTTTGGCTGTATTACCACATTGCTGAAAAAGTCACCTAAATTCATACTGAGTATCACAGGCTGTACCATGGCCAAGCAGGAATACATCACAAACCATAGGTCTCTTGACGAAGTTTTGCTCTACAGATTCACCCCATCAGTCCACACTCCTTGATAATATAAATATGGACTACAACTATCCAAAATTCATGGGGTGAGTGCATGCTTTGCCTTCCATTCCATGCTGAATTTAAAAGTACCCATTTTATCTGGTTAATTACTCTACATGTTTTTATCCCACGGGGAAGGAACGCATTGCCACTGAAGCTAACTCCTACCACAAAAGAGGTTATTCTTTTGCTTTGGGGTTGGTCCTAGCCCAAGAAAATCTGATTTTGTCCCTCTTGACTGCAATAGGCTTAGAAACAATTTCTCACTCCTTGTTTTGTCGACAGCAAAAGTACTGAAGTAAAAAATAAAATTTAAAAATATACAGAATTCATTTGTATTGTCATTTATAAAGCAGTCAGGAAGAAAAATAAATTGTTAGGCTGTGAGAAATTCTGTAGCCATGGTACATGTGGGGTGACTATATTTATCATATTCTTTGCACTCGTGTCTGATCCACATGTAAGAAAATGAACTCCATAAATATTTTACCTTCAAACTCATATATCAGCTTCACAAGACCACCATATTTCGTTTTTTTAATTGAAAAAGATACAAAATATTTCTGTTATTTTTTCACCTCTGGAGTGGAATTTAATTTGTCAAGATACATCTACTTGTACCCATTGACAATAATGATTCCAATAAAACCAAAGTCAAATTTTCTACACAGAGAGGATTCAATGGCTCATATTCTCTCATGCCATGGCACTTCGGGGCTCAAAAAAGATGTGTACCCTTGTATGAAGAGCAAATTCTGAGCTTTCAAATGTCACCTAACACAGATAGGTGCCATTATATCCTGTTGTCTTCTGCAGTGCCCCTGAACTCAGCAAGCACTATTAGCAAGGCTTTGCAAACAGGGAGGCAGATGTGTTTGCTTGATTCTCTTTTCAGGTTCACCTTCTTGTGTCCAGAAGAGTACACAGGGCAGACCATATGCACACACATGCACACACTAATAAATACAAGGGAGACAAGAGGAGCATCTTTTATTTGTTCTCAGCACTGACACCCTGAATACAGGCATGTGCAAGTTGTGGACCTCGCCACTGGAAGGCACATTTCACATGCACGTGGATGCTTTTCATGAGGGAAGCTGTGGAGTGACCTTCCAGCATTCCTGCTATTCCCTAGCAACAGCAAATGATGAAAGAAATGAAAAAGTATAAGCCCCCTGATATTTACAATACAATTCTGAAACAGAAGAATATGCACATAGGCAATAAAGCTGGGTAGTTAATGAAGTCAAGATAAAGTTCACACTCTACCTTATCCCCTAGAAAATGAATCACGTGCTAGACTCCACATATACTCTGGAATTAATTCTTGTCTTCATAAATAACATTTCTAGTCTTGATCAAAACACTCTCTGTGCAATACTACTTACAACCAATGACTTAGGGCCAAACCTTTCAGAAAGGAACTGGAATTGCTTCCTTCCAGTTTTGAAGTGACTATTTACTGAGACAATATTGTATAAATATTTAGATGCCTATCTGACTTTATATCCAAGAGATACCCACGTACTCTAGCAATGAAATGGAAAAAAAGATTAAAGGGATACAAAACTTAGGAAGGATACATCTGCAAATTAAAAGAAAGAGTAAAGAAGGAAGATTTTAAAAAGACAGCAAGAAAACTGAACAGCATTTCTTACCCAAAAAACTAAAAAAATAATAGATTATATAATAGATAAGTAATGAGATCAGAAGAGTAGAATAGATAATTAGGAATATAAAATGATTTTAAAAAGATAAAATAATTTCTATAGAGGAACTTTTGCACAAAGCAGAACTTTTTTTTATCTGAATGGCTGTAAGATTGATTCAGTACTACAAAAACACCCCCACCCAAAACCCGACTAATCAACCAAAGAAAACTCAACAAAAACACTGAAATAAACCTCACATGCAATTACAGTCCACAAGAACCTCCTAGAAATTGTTTTTTTTAGATTATTTTTATTTTCCAAGATCTGAGCACAGTGAGTCAGAAACATTTCTTAGTCAGTGGGAGTAGCTTCAGGCTCAGACCATTTGAGAAGGAATGCAATAATTTACATAATTCTGGAAGGAAAATGGCTAATAAAAAAATGTTAATAGTGGAGGAAACTAATCTGGATCAGATTTTTGGCTGCTGAAAATTAGCTTCTGGAAACATATTGAAGTCTTATTTCTTCACTGGCTCTGTGGGGACCTCAGAAAGTGAACGTATTATCCTATTGATAATACATTTGAGCTTAGAAATGATGCAACAGTTCCCAGGAAATGGGTGTTGGGAGGGGATGGAGACAAGAAACTGAATCAGGCATGCATTCACTCAATACTTTCAGAATGTCCCTGCACCTCTGCTCCAGGGTGTCCCCGCTGCCTTGCCCCAGAGAGCTCCAGCTGTCCTTAATACGGGGACTGTGGAACAACACCACAGTCACAGCCCTGCTTCAGCTTGTGCTGCACATGGCCACGACCTGTTCCCAGCCTGTGCTGAGTTCCCTGATGCTGAAACATTGCAGGGGTCATTGCAGGGGCCATAAAGGATGTGAGCGGAAGCAAGAGTGGCTATGAAAGAAACTAGAAAATTCTAGGGTAAAAATCAGGCTGCTGTTTCCTTCAGTAAAGGTACACAGCCCCTACAGTGTAAGGTACCTTCCCTTTAGTCATTCCTACTGGTAATTTTTGATGTCTGAACAGCTCCCAGCCCAAGGATCTGACTAGAAGAATGTTACCTACAATTTTGCTCTAAGGTCCATCTGGCTGCAAGGGGCAATAGACCTACAAAGCAATTTCAGTTGCAGGGACTAATCCCACATCAATTCCTTAAGTGACCCCAGGTTTTAAGCTATTTTCTCTGTTCATTATTTAAGTACTATAACATTTGCATTTCCATCCTCATGTTCACTAGCCCAGTGCTCTTACAAGATAGAAAGATGCCTTTGAGCCATGCACGGGATCTTGTGGCTATAAATAAGCAGAAATCTGACAGCTCTGTGCCAGGATACAGAAATATTGCATTTAAGAAGCAGGATACTGCACATAGCAGGCAATTGCCACATCAGGGCCTTTAATTACAATGAGAGCTGTCCTTGCTCGAAATACCTCAACTTTTATGGGACAGAGCAGCAGCTAAGTGCTTAGTCAAGGCTGTAATGTTTTCTTCTAGACACTGGCTGAGAGCCAATTCTCTCATGGCAGAGAGCAGTAGTTTAGTGTGGTGTATTTCTACCTATTGACCCAGAGACTGGCTGCTCCAGCCATAACTTGAGCAGTCTGATTACATCCTTCCTCCTCTGTGAAAATGGGGGAGTATATAAAATTCTTATCAGGCTGATAAGAAGTAGATTAATATCCTTGCCAGGTTTCTTCAACCAGGATGAGCAGACCAGTCCAGATGAGATAAGTCCAGGTCAGGGGCTCACTAGAGGGGCTTAAAGCAAGCATGGAAAGGCCTGGATGTGAGCAAGTGTCCCAGATGGCATTGATATTGTTTGGGGCATGGCTGAGGAGCACCAGGGTAATAGAGAAAATAAGAATAAGGTATCTCCTACTTGTATGGCCCCACCCTTCCAGAAAAGGCACAGGAATGCAATTGAGAGGCCAAGCACAGCACATGGAAAGCCCACAGTGAGGCAGAAAAGGAACTTAAGGGTGAGTGTTAATAGGATGCCTGCTATTCTGTGGCACTGTGAGGCTGGCAGCCCACACTCCAACTCTTGGCTTCTTGGGTAGAAGATGTTTAAAATATTCATCCCCCTAAAGCACACAAAAATTCATGTCCTGCTGGTGGCCTTCTTGTAGGTTTTGTTATTAGCAATGGTGATTTGGCCTTGGGCAGGGTATATTAAAGCAACCCTTGTAAGCTGGATGCCAGGGAACAACAGAGACTGAAAAATCTTCCTCCAGTTAGACAAAATATATCTAATCCTATAATAGCTGGCGTGAGGTGTTTGGCAGACATCCCAGAGTGAAGGACAGAGCTGATCAATATTAAAAATTTGCAAGCAAGTGAAGCAAGCCAGCAAGAAGAAAATATAGGAGGTAGCTCTTATTTTGAGGGATGAGGGAGTGCTCACACTAAGGGAAGCGGAGTTTCTATATGGCCTATCTCAGTTGAATGCAATTTTTTCATTTGGATGGTAAAACTGTTGAACATGTTTAGCTATAAGCACAGATTTCTACCTAACTGGCTTAGGCCTCTCTGAAATATAGCCTTTGTCAAAGCTCTTCAAATTCCACAGCTGAAATATGACATTCTTTTTAAGATAACAGCTCTACAGATATTCTTTTAGTGAGGTTACCATATAGATGTTCCTCTATATCCTTTGTGCAGGAGAGAAGGAAAAAAAAAAAAGGTAGAAACCTGCCCCACAGAACTTTAAAACTTGATAAAGGAAGGAGAGTAAAATGAATCAATTAAAGAAAAATACATTGTTAGCTTATACCAAAATATGTAGCTTTTCAAATACTACTCCAAGAATTCCATTCAGAATAGGATAATTTCTTAATTCATTCACACAAGGACACTATATGGTCCATGCCATTCTAAATCCCCAGGACTGTTTATGACATCTGACACAATTAAGTTCATCTGTACTTTGAATTAATTCTCTATTCCTTAGGATTTTGAGCCTTTCATTAAAGCAAGCCCATTCAGAAATGTTTTGTAGGTCTTAAGTTAGAATTGCTTTGGCATGGAACTGTTTCAGATCTCACTGCTACACACGAGAGCTAAAAAGAGACTGAATATAAATAAATATATCAGGTGCTATAAAGTTGGCTTGTAAATCTCTTAACATTCCACCTGACTTTCTACACTTCATTTTTATATGCCTTCAATTTAAACTAGAATCTGAGGTTTTCTTACATTCTTCTAATCCCACTCTTTCTAGTGTTTTGGATGCCAGACTCACATATTTCAAATGTGTACCTTGCATGCAAAAGAAAGAATATTCAAATAATACTTCAGAATGTCAGCCAAGCATATTTCCCTTCAAACTCATCAGTTCATGCTGTTTCTTTTGTACTCTTCCTGACTAAAATGTACTCCACTCCTTCTGAGCTTCTCAAAGAGTGACTCCAGGAAAACCTGGAGTCTCTCTTACTTTGTGAGGACAGGAATAAGAGGCAAACCTGTAGTCATAGCCCCTGAATAAAACAGGGGATTTCCACCATTCAGCAGTAATGAGACCAGTATTTCAAGTGAAGTTTTTCTTGACCAACATGAAAAAACAGTGGATGGAGGAGATTCAGGAGTCTTGATGTGAGGAATGGGACACCTCTCCACATTTGTTTTTACCAGCGGCAGATGACAATTAACTGTTCAGCACATCAGAAAGGGCAGTGGTGTTGTGATGCTTATCTCCAGCTGCTGTTGCAAGGAACAGTCTTACTGTTTCCTCTCCATTAATGTTTTTCTCAGTTTTTACATAATACCTTTGACTTCTCTGCTCACACTTGCCAAGTAAAGGGAACCAAATCAGAAGGCACAACCCAGACAACAGATAACTTTGTATGTACCTGTTCTCTGTAAATATGGTCCTGTTTCTAATCACTTCACTTGAGCTAAATTCTCTTCTGGGGGTAATGACACTCTGTCCCTAATCGTATAACCCCTGTGTTGAGGTAAGGTTCAGTAGAAGCCTTAAAAACCCTCTGCCATCTACTATGAAGGTCACTTAATAAGAGAGACCGTTTCTGTAGTAACTAGTAATAAATAAAATACACTTCTCTAGCTTTCCTGTGTGTTTCCTATCTCTATCTAATTCTATTATAGTAGGGAAAAAGTGGAAAACCAATCAATAAACCTTAAATCACATAGGAATGAAGGGAGACGAGTGAATGTAAATTAACAGATGCCGTACTATTCCAAAGAAAATTTGAAGAAACTAGGTGAAATCCTAATACATTTTGTTGCTTTATGTCTTGGTGAATGATAGCTCTGGGAACAAAATTCCAGCAAGACTTGTCAGTTAGTCAAAATGGATATTTACAATTATGAAACAAAGCGAGTTTCAATTTGATTGTCTCAAAATAGAAAACAGAACATAAATACAAGCTTGCATGGGAGATACTGGAGATAGAAAAAAATCATGATTGTTTACAAAGACTCCAAGGAGAGCAGAGTATTTTAACATATGCTCATTTTCAGGACTTAAGAGGCAAGAGATTTTTATTGACATTACTTGTAGAAATAATAGAGGGGATGTTGGACATTTTAGTCAAAGACTCCTCTAAATCTCCACATTCTTTTTCCACCTGAACAGAAAAAATTCATGGCCTGATATAATTGTATTCATAGTGCTAATTGATGAAATAACTGTACAAATACCACATGGAATTTCAGGAATTAATCCAAAACAATTAACACTACCCAGAGACACCTTAAATAGCAGAAACATAATCCTGCTACACCAAGAGCCCAATTTTTTTCTATTCCAGTGCTAACACAGTTACTCAGTTTGCTCTGTTAGGTTCCGTTAGGCATTCTATTCAGCTATGGAGAACTGTCACAATTCACAGATAAATCATATGTGATCTCTGTAAAACAAAACATCTGCTCTGCCACTTCAACCATCCCTCATTGTGTGGCATATCTAATACTGACTGCAGATAGTACCTGAACAGCCTATTTATTACACACCATTCCCATGACTTGCCTAGGTCCTTAAGGCTTCTGAATATCTAAGAAAGATTTTCTATCTCTCTTAGAGGACCTCTAGCTTCCAGTTGTGACTACTGTCACCAGTACTGAAAGTTTGTCTCACTGCTAAGGGCCACTTTGGAAGCTGAACTTTCAGGTCCCAGCAAATAGATTGAGCAGGACAAGGTACACATCGTCTTCTGAGCTCTTCCTTATAAGTCTTTCTGTGGAAGTCAACAAGAATCTTAAGACTTGCTAGGAACATAGGCA
This sequence comes from Platysteira castanea, assembly GCA_013397175.1. Taxonomy (NCBI): domain Eukaryota; kingdom Metazoa; phylum Chordata; class Aves; order Passeriformes; genus Platysteira; species Platysteira castanea. Next base: position 109,066 of record VYXC01013185.1, read on the forward strand.
AAAGCAACAAAAGAGCTTGATGAAGGTGTGGCTGCGGGATTTCCTAGCTCTTTTCATCTCTGTTCTCTCAAAGGAAATGGGACTGCGTGTTTAAGAAGCACAAGATCATGGTAAGTGTAGTTGGTAGGATTTGGGAACAAGAACCTGGAGAATGCCTGTGGGAAATTCATACACTTAGCAGCTCCAAGCAACCTGATATGATATCTTTGAACATAAAATGGGTAAAGCCAGAGTCAGCTGAGATCACCAGTCAGATCTCAGCCTCCTGGTATATTAATTACAATCAAGGGACCAAAAACAGCTTGATTGCTCTTGTAGGGCTGATAAGAGACCAGCAACATATTCTTCCCAGAGAGCTCCAGTTTTGTTGAATCTGTCTCTTCAGCACTAAAGAGTTCTCTTGGGAACAATTTTAACCAGCTGTGTAGTTACACAGTGGCTTGGGAAGCAAAGAATTTTAGGCAAGAAACAGAAATTTGTAAATTTTTTCAGGAACTCCTAGTAATTAACAACAACAACAAAACTTCAGAAATTATATGGCAGAAGACTGCTTAGGCAAATTCTGCATTAGAAATTTTAGTTTCATTGTTCTTAAATGTGAAGACTTCTGACAAACTCTGCCAGAACCTTGAACTTTGTGATGAACAGCAGGATGATCCCTGCTTCTTTTATCCTCTTGTCTCCATTCTCATTACTACGCAGCATAGGAAAAATTGGCTGCAATGGTAATGTCATATGGAAAACAAAAAGTTTTGCAAACAGAAAGAGAATCATACTCTTCAGAAAAGTTCTTTCAAGTAATGAAATCAGCAGAGATTACTATTTTAATCCCACAAAAAAGAAACAAAAAAATGGATTTATGCTTCTCCCTGCCACATATGGAAAATATCAGGGTGTTTTCTCCCCAGTAACACTCTCTTGAGACCCTAATCATTCTTGCACAAAAACATTGTTTTTCATGTGCCTAGTAGACTTCCCTTTTCCTAGGAACCTCTCTTCCACCTGCATTCCTGATATTGCACAGATTCCAGCTCCTGGAGCTGAAAGACAAAATTCCCTCCATTCCTGAGAGACCACCGACTGCAGCCCTATCAGCCACTGATGTTGGGAACATCTGCAGATCCCTTGGAGCACTTCAGAACTGCATTTGGCAGCAGCACTTGAGGGTCTCCACACACTTCTGGAATGCACTTTCTTTAATCACAAAGCCATACACTTTGTAGTGTCTCTCCACAGCCTTAAATGCACTGCTTCAGCTCACAGCAGACCTGAGTAGATTATTGTAGAAATGGTGAAACCTGTTCTCAGCCGATTACCAGGATGTTGGCCACTGAACCATTGCTGCCTTTTTACTTTCCATTAAGGAAGTTGTGTGGTTTCTCAGAGATCAAGTTGATTACATTAGGTGAAATACATGGAACATTCTTACAGCTGTGTTATCGGGAAAATCTCATCTACATATTGCCCTTGAGAACTTACAGCCAGTTACTTCTGAGACATACTGTTTGACTCAGTTGCTGATAACTAATTATTTAATTGACATCACATAAAAATGTGCAGCATGTGTCAGCTACGCACTAAATATACTCTAGTACATGGGATATTTCATTAAGAAGTTCCTTTTTTCTTCTTAACACAGCCGATCATGATAAATGGATTGATGGTATATTTTGGACCTATCAATGACAGAACCACTTAGAAATCCTGCCAAATTTTACCTACTAGTGTCTGACCATATCAGTCATTCTCCTCATTGCTTGAGCTTTAATATGTTAATAAATGGAAGAAGTTGCTGGTTTACTCTGAATCTCTCTTCCACTGTAGAGCTACCTTTTGTTCCACCTTCTTTCCCAAGAAAAAGAGTGAATTTAGGTTTTGCTTGTTTGCCATTTTAAACTGAACTACATGACCCAGGTGGTGCCTCTAGAGAGATTAGTTAATTTTTAAAAGAGAGAGAGAAAGAAGGAAAAGAGAGAGGAAAATGCAAGACTAAAAGAGGGAGGACTCCACTTTGCAGATGAGTGCACCGTTGTGTGAAGGTGAAGTTACCAGCCTGGATGTGTTCTTAGACAAATAGATACCTAAATAGAATAAAAACTTAATTTTTCAAATACTGGATATAACTTGGGCATAATTTATCTTGCAGCATATGACTAGAGACATTGAAGAATGAATTAATAGGTTCTGAATTTCTGATGAAAATCTTAGCTTATTAGCCAAGAACAGAAACCGGAAAAGAACCGTATTTAACACATCTGTAAATCAGGGTGACATATGCAATCATTGAATCCATTTCAGTTCATTGAGTGCCAGCTTGGTTCCAGCTATTCTGTGTACTAATTGCTTATTTACTCTCTGGTCTAATGCAATTTCTTTCCCTAAAGCTCTGGAATGGTCAAACGACAGCAACTTATCCAGGCTTTGAACAAAGTCCAAAATTATTATTGGTCAAAAGGTTGTTATAATACTTAAAAATCTTCCATAATTAAACAACAGAGTCATATTATTTTCCAGTGTAATACTTCGATGGATAAATCAAATTAAAAAACCCAAGGCGAAAGAGTGGCACTTAGGCTAAATGTTACTGCATGATCATGCCATTTATTTTAAAAAAGGTCTTTCCTATTAGTCACCCTTTGTTCTGCAAACTCAGAAGCATCTGCTCTCCTACTCAGATGTGTCAAGCTATCTAAAGCAGCAAGATAATACCTATTTTTAGGCACTTTTAAAATGATTGAAAATTAATGGAAGTCACTATATACCTGATATTTTGAAAATATCATAAATTTTTGTTCCAGAATAAAGAGACCTGTAGTTTATCTTACTTTAAATTAGTTTTTGCAGAGGATGAGAAGGAGATTGCCTTCATTGCATCTTCTAAATTTTTATCTAAGTATTTCTAATTGTTGTAGTCTGTGGTTAACCAGACAAAATATGCTATATATCGGGTCAAAATAAGGAAACACTACTCAGGCCAAGTTAACCTTAATATAGCTCACACAAATAAATAGAATTAAATTGATTTACACCTCATCAGAATCTGACCAGAGACTGAAATGGCAACTCTGAATCAGCACAGGTAAATGTACAGGGGTGTGAAATACCCACCTAAGGAGAAAGGGATGGTGATTTCCATCTGCCTGAACAGGTCTCCAACAAAGCTGTTTTTGCAGTATTAGTTTCATGTTTCCTTCTCACCGCAGGTTGTGCACTGATTATATGTTTCTTTCCAAATATTGAATGAACTGCTGGATTTTGGTCAGATGCTTGATGTATTTGCAACAAAATGAGTTGAATATGATCAACACAGAACTCTCTTTTGCTTTACATTTTCATTGCTTGAAAGTCCTTCAACTAGAAAGGTGGCTTGTCATCTATTTAGTTTGATTTCTTTTCTTTAGGGTTGGACTAACATTTTTTTCTGCCTGACTGGAAAAGGATGCATCAAGGCTTATTTCTGAAACCAGAGGATATGTACATTACAGTAAAGCACTTAAGTACATAGTCAGCAAGAACCTTCCAGGTGCAGAATAAAGAGCACAGTAGGAAGCAGCTGTAAGCGGATCTTATAGGATCATTTCTTTTCCTACACCATTTGGTGTCAAAAATTGTTCTCCTGGCAGTTTGTCAGAGGGCATGTTAGGATGATGTGTTCTCAAAAGAACCTAGAAAAATAAATTGTCTGCTTCACAACAATTTTATTTGGCAGATGTAATCTAAAATATTTGCATGTGAGAGGCTTGGTCTAAGGACAAGAAAGAAATGCTATCAATCAACTTAGTGCCTGGCAGACAATAATATTTCTCTTTCTTTTTTTTTTTTTTTTTATATATATAATAAACAAGAATCCAAACCACAGAAATTAACTTTGATTTTCTCAAGGACATACTGCATTATGCACATTGCATGCATGAGTCCAGACATGTCCCTAAAGCCAGAAGGCATTGCCAGGAGCATTCTTAGTTTTTCAGTTCCAGCTTTTCTGTGAGTACGACATAGAGGGGAATCCAATTCACATGCAAGGAAAATGTGATTCTATGGTATCTGAGACTAAGCCGAGAGTCAACTCTCCTTACAGCAAACTGTGCTTATTGTTTTATTTGCCAGATGCAGGAAACTCATTTTTTGAAGTCTCCAGAGATAAAGTGCTCAATTTGCCATCGTGGTTTAGCTCTACTTGTAAGTAAGCATCACTTTGTCACTCAGTCCCCACCCCCTTCCCCACAGCAGGATGGGGGAAAGAACCAGAAGAGCAAAAGCTCTGATGTCTTTGCAACATCATAATGCATAAAACCTAAGTAGATAAGGTGTTTACAGAGGTTATGTCATCCATTTTAGGAAGGTAAAAGTAATGGCCAATTCAGGAAACACTATTTTGGACAAATGCTGTGGAGCAAATGGAATTATACTATCTTAGCAGCTAAGGGCAATTACGAAGCATTATGTTTTATTCATGTAATTTACTGATATCTTTGACCAGTCTGACATTATGAAGATTGAGTCAGTCAGAATTTATAGACAACAAGCAGAGTCAATGACAACTTGCCTCGTTAAGAAGAAATGTTGGATCACTAAAGAAATATGTTTAGTCATTTGCCTGTCAAATCCTGGTTTTAAAAAATGCTCTGAGCTGATTTCTCCTCTGAGTGAATGGGCTTGACATTTATTGTCACTGTCTTCCACCTCTGGCTGAAACTAGTGGCATGATGGAAATACCAGGTACTGTACTTTGGTATGGGGCCAGGATGACCTTAAGGATGTGCAACCACATGCAAGCACACAGACTCCACTCTGAGCTAAAGCATCACACCCTGCTAGAGTAATCCACTGAAATTCAGTGTTTGAAATTAAATACCCTAAGGACTTTCCATTATACCCATTATTATAAAGGGGCTTTCAGGTCAAGAAAGCAATCATGGATTCAGATATTTTAGATATAAAGAGGTCAGAGAAATGCCATCATGCCTTGAATACATTTGGGGATGTTGCACAGAACCCATTTTAAGTCAATACACAGAGGTCAGAATAATTTTATTTTTATAGAACAAATACCTTATTCATAAGAATCATAAAAAGTAGGATCATCTCCTCTCACTCATTTCATACTTTCCTAACTCCCTAAAATGTGGGGGGTCTGGGCCAGGAGAGAATTTTATGACATTACAAATTATTAGATAATATCAGTTCAGTGTATGGCTTATATTGGAAAACATTACAGATGGCGTGAAAAGAAATGGTTGCCAACACAAGTATCTCCAGATCTTGAGATAAGATAAATCTATAAACAAGAGATAATAGGTCAAATATACTGACTAAAAATAGAGCAAGCTTCTGCAGGATAATAACAACCATATCATAGCTGTCTGTCATGTCCTATATCGGAACACCTCATCTGATAAATTTATCTTCACACTTTAGCTCCAACTAAAATTGGAGATAAAGAAAACAAACGATACATGATGACCATACAACAGCACCCTACGTGCTACCCACGTGTCTACCCACGTGGGAGGCTTTTTGTAGAATCAGGCTTCATTTTCCTTCACAACTGTAATAAGTGATATTTAAAGGTATATACAGCATATAACTAATATAGATTAGGCTTTTTTCTGTATATATGCATATATATTGTGTGTGCTCATATGTAATGAGCTATAATAATCAAGCACATTTCTGCACAGGGTATTTTAATGGCTAAGAAACCCTGTTATAGTCAACAGCCAGTTTAGCTACGTGGATAATTTTAATAGACACATTACTTTAGAACAAGCCTTTACCATCTGTTCTGCCCTCTAATTACAAATGCAACAGGAATATAATTCACAATTGCATAATTAAAAAGACATAAGGAATTTAATGTATGTCTCTGATCCCCTTTAATGTAGCTTGCATCTGTCATGTTTTCCTTTTGCTTTGTAGAACCCCTGAATAAACTCAAAGAAAACTTTTTTTCTCTTAAATTCTCTTCATTTGCATTTGTTCCATAAAAGGCATTATTTATATAAGTAAGATTACTGAACATATGTGGAATGCATCTGAACACAAGTGCCTGCCTGTCCCCTATAAGCTATTCTTATATATACACTTATAGAAAATGATAAACAATCCCTCTAGGTGTCTGGCCCTATGGACAAAATGCTGTCAGACATCAAAAATCAAGAGCAATTGCATTTTAAAATCTGGGCCAGCTTCCATGTACTCTAATAAAAATGTCCTTAACTGCTTCAAGAGAATTAATTGATTCAAGAGAATAAAAGTGAAAACAAGTGAGAAAGTGCAAAATAAGGAGATACAGTCCAGGTATGGAAAATTAAAATAAACATGCAAAATGTACTTTATACAACACATTCAATGGAAAAAGTAAAAAAAAAAAATCAGCACACAATATAGGGAATTCTAAAGATAAGGGTGCTACTGCAACTCACGCACATCATAAATTTGGTGTTCTTCTTATGGTTCTTTGAAAACATAAATATTAATTTTATAAGGAAGAGATGTAACAAAGAAATTAGAGGAGAGAAAACAGGGCAAATACAGAGTCATTAAGTTACAACCTGTATAGATCCCCTAAATTGCAGTTTTAATTTCAGAACAACATTCAAAAATTTTGAGATCAAATTGTTTAGTTGATAAATTCTAGTAATGTTTGTTAGTTTTTCCCTTCAATGTCAGTCTTGAATATTCCACTGGGACAGAGTATCAAACTGTGTTCCCTTACTTTTTCTTTTTTTTTACCTGTTTTTCATTCCTTCACACAGCAGCAAGGCCCATCCAACAGAGACTACTTTCAATTGCTTGTGCACCATCTTGTGTACTTTTGGGAAAAAAAAACTTATTGTTTTCTTTGTAGAAATTAATAATTAATTTTATTAAAGGGTATTAATCCAGATCTATTCCTTTTAAGAATATTTCTTAAATAAAAAGGTGATCTGTCGTAAGCTTCTGCATTTATTCTATGGAGTTTCAGTTTTCTTCCTTAATGTTTTACTGAGAATTTTACCATTAGAAACAAGTTAAATAAGCATTTCATATCAATATTTATAACAGTATGGAGGATCTTTCTTAGCTATACTTCTGCAATAGAAATAGTTAGGACCATATGCAACTTTATAGGACATTGAAACAGACGTTTGTGATAAAATTTTAAAAGGAACTGCAATACACAGTGTACAGATCTGTTTCCAAAATTCAGCTGTTTAACTAGATGCCTAAAAGTAAAGCCTAAGAAGTATTGAGGGCAATGTCCATAATTTTCCTACTGATAGTAGTTAATGACATGCAATACCCCAGAGGCAAAGAACAGAATATTTCTACATGTCTCTCGTGAAATCAGTTTGCTTGTAAATATTATGTGCTAAAATGTTTCAATGTAGTCAGAGAAAAAGAAAAAGATAAAAAAACCCCCAAAATAAAAGCACACCTAGATTAAACAAAAGCTTAGGCATTACAGGAAAGCCAAAATACCAGCAGGTGTTCCTCCTCACTTTGTACTCTAGCCCAAGAAAATAAACTACCACACTACATGGAGAAAGTGTGAGTCACTGAACATTGTAAATTTTCCTAATGTATCACAGCTACAGAAACACCTGTGCTAAACACAGTAACATTGTGCTAATCCTCTGTGAATATTTCAACAGCCCTCCAGTGTTTTCTTTCCTTACCAGCATGCTGGGGTGGTCAGTGTTTTTCTTTCTCTTCCTCTCCACACGCCTCCAACATTTCCAGGTTTGAACTCAGCCAGGGTGCCTGGCCACTGCCCGGCCCCTGCGGGTCCTGGGGCCAGCAGCTTCCCCACACATGGTGGCCAGCCTCAAACATCCTTTGTGGGGAGCACGAGGCCAACACAAGAACTTTGCTACTTCTGCATCAGCCCAGCCAGGCACAGGGGTACCTTGCTGCCATTGTTTTCTGTTGTCCTCTTCTTTCAACATGTAAGAAAAGATGCTACAACTTGACTGGGTGACAGTCCTGCGCTTTAAAATGGCTGCATGTTCAAAACAGTGTTCTCGTGCCATCCCTTGTGTTGACAAAGGCCTAAAGCAGGTGGAGGATGACCCCATCCGACACTGCTCAAGTGTACCAAGTGAATCAGAGGGAAAAACCAGTTTAAAAACACAGGGGACAGGGCCTCACTACCTCTGCTGGAGAGCAGCCATCCTGAACAGTCCTGCTGCCCCCACACACGCCGTGTCCATCTGCCATGGGGACCCCCAAGTGTGCTCACTGCCTCTGGGCTCCTCTGGGGGCTGCCCCATGGGGAAGAGAGGAAAACTCTCAGGGAAACCTGAAAACCTGCTGGAACACCTGACCCCACAGATTTCCCTTCACTCACAGAGCTGAGGTCCAGGGCTGGAGACTGCGAACCTCATCTGTGTGTCACCATCTTTTCCAGAGAAAGCTAAGGGGGAAAAGCCTGCCCTGTGTAAGCCCAGGAAGGAGGAGTCAGCCCTTTGGTGTCCCACCATCTCCCCAGCCCATCTACCATCAACTCTTGTCTATTTGAAAATGAGCACAGGCCGGGATTGCCATGAGATGTCATTTAAACCTCGTAATTAGGATTTAAATAAATTTCTAGTACTAGAGATTAGGCCAGACTTTGGAGGGCAAAGGCACAGCTTTTTGTCCATTTGGCCTGATGGATGCTACACGGGCTGCACCAGGCCCACATGGAAACCACGGCTCAGCCCAGTAAGTAAAGTGATGGAGGCTGAGAATCCTCACATCCCAGCGTTCATCTGAATGGCTCAGTGGGAAGGCAGGAATTAAAAGGACATCCAGATCAAGGACTGTGATGCTGCTGTTTGTAAAGAGATTACACACAGCTAAGGTCCAGTTTATTGCACTGCTGACAGGCTGAGGGCTGAGAAGGAGCCAGGGAGCCAAAAGCAGCTTTCCCATAGCTCACAAACTTCACAATTTACATGGCAGCTCTCTTCTAAATCCAGGCTTTTCATCAGAGATCACTGTGGTTTGCATCAATCAAAAAAAAAAAAAAAAAAACCAAAA